>JBBMOY011133549.1:0-10438 GCA_037951405.1 Platydemus manokwari
TTTTTATTATCCTATTGTTATTTTAATCACATTACTATATATTATAACTCACTACACGCAACCTATTAATCTGTGAATTCTCAGATATTGGTGGAAACATCAATCTCGAACTCACAGTCATTCACTTATGTACATAGTAATTATCGGTTGAAAAATTGTTGATTTACTATTAAATTATCACCAAACAAGTTTCCATCATTATGTTATTTCGGTTCGTAAAGGACTTTGATAGTGAGCATCAGGATTACACTGTCGCAATACTTTATCTCTAAAGGTCTAATATAGTGATTCTCAAAATGGCCAATATCGACCCCCAGGGGTCGGTGAAGACCTGCAAGGAGTCTACGTGGGTTAAAATAATTGGGGGGATCAATGAGAAGAATTTTTCAAAAATTTCAAAAAATCAGTATAATTGACACGATTTTAATATTTGAAAAAATTATAAAAATTTAACCTTATCGCATTATCAAGTCGGGATATTCGTTAATTTACCTTATATATTTGTATACAGCGAATCGCACTGGTGCTAAGCTTCTTTCTCGGTAATAAAACTAACCTTATTTATGAGATCATTCGTTTTAAATAATGATATAAACTGGTAATTAGGCACATATAAATTATATTAAAATGTTTTGTTTTTTTTTTACATTTTCACATTATAGGAACTTCACTACTGTTGAAATTTAAATCTATTATAGTGTATAGCAAGAGGTCTACCCAAAACCGAAAAACATGGCAAGAGGTCTATGAGAGAAAAAAGTTCGAGAACCTCTGATCTAAACTCTGTTAATTTAAGTTGAATATTATTTGACTTAGTATAACCATGGCGATATTGTTGCTGAATAAAACCAAATTATAATTTCTATATAAGTTAAAATTACATAATAATCAACAAAAATAAAAAATATTTTTTGAATCAAAAATATAAAATGAGATTGATCAGAAAATTGGTCAAAATCAGAATTGTTTCAAAAGGATTTACTTTGTTGATTATTTTATTGATTGATGATTGATTGGAGTTATCGATTGGATTGACGGCTTTGATTAACTATAGCCAAGCTAGTTTTCTTTTTGGTTTATTTATAAGGATTCATGATTATTTATAATAAGTGTCTATTTCAACAATCAAATTGAAAGATTCAAATCCTTCAACTCAACAGTTTTCAAAATAAGTGAACTCACTGAATTGTGCAATATCAGCTGTTGAAGAACAAATTCCATAAATTTGCAATTTAGAAATTTACTCTTATGTAGCTCATACAAATAAGAAAGAAATTATAACTCATACACAACAACGTTAACAACGTCATGAATGAAAAACGATAGACGAATACATTAGTCTATACAACATTAGCATTTTTGAAGTTCATTATGAAATTGTTAGAAAGTAAATTATTATAATCGTGACAAAATCAAACAATATTTTCATCTATAGTATTACTGCTTTTTCAAGAACACATCACCATGGCCACACAAAACCAAAACACATTTTGCAATGGCGACACATTTATTGTGTGGGTAACAGAGAAGTAAAATAGAGAATTAATAAATTGTAAGAACCAATTACAGTCAAAAACAAAAAGTATTGAAAAACGAAAGAAAAATATATAAACCACCTTTTGCAACGGCATGGCACGTTTTTAATTTTCATACAGGATCAATGAAAGCTAATAATATTTTTTAATCAAATAATTGTTATCTCAATAATACCCGAAAGAGGGTTGTTAATTAACTATTAAACTTGTCTAAGTTCTTAAGCATCATTTGACTTCTTTCTAAAATAACGTTTAACGTCTTCAAGGTATCATGCTGATACACAAAAATGTTATCTTATTGTATCTTAATTTATCATATTATATAGTGATTATAAATAAAACTTCATCTTTCATTTATTATCTTTAATTTAAATACACGCGCAACATACCCCTCAGTACTGATTAGAATCGGATATAATTGCAATTTAATAATATCTCACTATACCAAATCTCATAAAAACAATCAACAGCCCAATAATTGGTAAGGGAAATTTAAATTAAAATCTTAACAGTACTTCATACCAGAGTTAATTATAAATCTAGAAAATATTTTAGAATTATTTGAAATATTTTTGGGTATATTCAGCCCACAGCCTGCCACACTAATAATATAAATAAAAAAATGAATAAGTCAACCCAAAAATTAATATTAAATCCGCGTCGTCATGACAATTTTAAAAATTAACTCATATCACCATGGTGATTTATATATTGCTAGGCAAAAGCATTCTTAACTCTGAATCACCATGGAAAATAAATAAATAACAAAGTGAGAAAATAATTCGCCGAAAAATTAATCATCATTCCCAAAAAAAATCTGGGTATATAAACCTAGCCCGAATTTGGGAATTGCACATTAATTCAGCGCATTTACTTCTGTGAGAAAACGTTAGCACATTATTCGACGCTCATTCTTCAGCATATTAATTGCACATTAGATTTTGGGAAATATCAGGGCATTCATTTCGGTATAATAATCTCGCATTATCTACTCTCATAAGCGACAACGTTCTTGTCGGATCAGCCAGTGCAACATTTTTATCAATTCTCATCACTCAGCTTAGCGATTTCTCACCACGAGACCGCATCATCTTTTATATTTCAATCAGTTAATTTTGCAAATCAATTCAATGACAAATTTTATTGCTTCAACTTCTCTCATCCCCTTGCAAAGCTCGATGAGATTTGCAGGGATAAAATACTAATTGCAAAGCCGAAAGGGTCGGTTGTTTCTCATCTTTAGGGTACAACACTAAATCTCTGTTAATATTCTAGCATTATACATTCGATAATTTTATATTATAATAAAAGTATTCATATCATTTTTTGATTATTTTATTTTATTATTTTATCATTACTATGCTATCCGAATTATACACGCAACCTACCATTCTGATTTGGATCAGATCATTGGTGGAATCTCCATTGTTTTGATTTAATCATATTTATATAACTTATAGATCGTTCAACGAGTTATTACTGATTGAATTATCTTTAAATTGTCACATCAAATACTACTGAGCACAGCCTATTAGGGTTCTATCAATATTAAGGGCTGATAAACATACTCAAGTAAGTTATTTGTATTGAAAAATGCATTTGATATTCTAGAAGGTCAGCAATTGGCTTGGCAACTAGATATTATAACAAATATTGGGATTTGAAAATCTTAAAATAGATTACACTGAAAACAATCCGAAATTTATCAAAAATATTGGTGATAAAAATTCAATCAATAATAGTAAATTTAGATGATAATAATTATTCAACGAATAAAATGAAATTTAATGTTAACACCAGCCTTCAACTTAAAGAGTATTTCGACATATCAAATTATGTAAATAATTCTGGAATTAACCTATTATTTAGTGTTTCAATTCCTATATTTGTAATCAGTATTCAGTCTCTAAGTTAATGTTAAAGATGGTAAATTATCTATGTAAATTGAAAAGTACGGTGTATTGAAATCCCAATCTTGTTATTTTGTTATAGAAGAAAATATTATTGAAATTCAAAGTGGGAAGATGCATTCAATTTTGGAAAATTAAAAAATGAAGATAAACTATAGGGGTTAATAATTTTAATAATGATAATAAATTCAACATTTTCAACAATAACTACAATAATTTTATTTATTCAAAATATAAATTTTGATTATTTTAAAAATAAAAGACGCTTAAATTATTATTAAAGAAGACGAACACAATACTAACCTGAATATTAATTAATTAATAATATATAAAATAATTAATGACAAATTACATAAATATCTTTAAATTAGAGGAGTTTAAAGTAATGTTTTAAGATTTAAAAATTTTCATTAATAAAGTTGTTTAAATAATAATTATAAATAAATTTTTTAAATTATTCGATTTATTTTTACTTAATAAATTTCTTAAATTATAATATATAAAATTGTAATATAAAATCTAAATATGAATTTACCACCAAAATTATTAGCTCGTCTTAAGAAGAGAGGTATCAATGTTGAAAATAAGAAAGAGGAGAAAGGTGTACAATCACTTAAAAGTATTTACTAAATTTAATTTTGTTTCCAGAGGAAATTTTTGCTGAAAGCTATGATGATGACAACAAAGTGGTCCCAAATAATAATGATTCAAATAAAGACTCAACTAATTCTGATGCCAGATATATAGTTTATGAAGTTGCAAATTGTCCTAATCTTTCTAACCCTTACCATAAGTGTGTCGAATATTGTTTGGAAAGATATGAAAAAAAATTATTTTTACCTGACTCTATAATGCTAAAAAAACGGAATAAAATGTTACGAAAATATCCTTTGCCACCGAATTGGATTGAAGTGGCTGATCCATGTACCAACAGATTTTATTATTGGAATACGAAAAAAGATGAAGTTTCTTGGTTGTCGCCATCTCATCCCAGATCAGTTATTAGATTACCTAAAGATAAAATCAAACCAAGTAAAAGTTCTGAACGCAGTAAAGACCGACGTGAAAGAGACTATACTAGAGAACGAAGACGACGAAGACATTCCTCATCAGAATCTCGTTCAAGTTCTTCTAATCGTAGTAGAAGTAGTGATAGTGGTGATGAAAGACGGTCCAGTAGACACAGATCACGCAAAGAAAAGTCAGAAAGACGAAAGGAAGAGAAGAAAAGTAATATTTTCATGCCCATTTTTTAGTTTTCTATTATGATGTTTTCTAATTTTAAAAATCTTTTTACTCGAGCAGAAAAATGAGATGTTTCGATAAACTTTTATTTGAAATTTTTTATGAATGTCTTACTTTGGTTTCTTATATCAGAACAAGAAGATCCTTCTCTCGATCCGATGGATCCTTCTGCCTATTCAGATGTACCAAGAGGAACTTGGAAAACTGGTCTCGACATTCGTGGTAGTGCAAAAACCGGTGTCGATTCAACGGCTTCTGGCCCATTATTTCAGCAACGACCTTACCCGAGTCCCGGTGATATTTTAAGACAAAATGCTCTCCTCGACTCCAAAAGAAATGACGATGAAACGAAATAGTTTCGGTTTTTTGTATGATTTTTGTTAAAGAAATTGTTTTATGAGTGTCATTTTGTTATTTATTTGTGCGTTGGTGTTCTGAAGGGGTCATATGTACACCATTGGGGCGAATATGTTGTAGGATGTAGCGATTTAATTATGCGAGAAATGGCTTTTTGGGTGTTTTTGTTGGACATTTTTTACAAATTAAAGTATTTGAATCACGTGACAAAATAAATACTAAAATTACCATTTAAAATCAGACAAGTTTGCTATAGAATCAATATTTCAACCAAGAATCCACTAATCAAATTTGATTGGTTAGAAAAATTGTCCAATTATCGAGAAATTATTGATTTCGATATACATTTATTTGTGTACTTTATTGGCCAATATATTTTCGTAACATTATATGAAATCATCTGTCTATTTATCAAGAATTTATCTGGCAAAATTCATTGGTTAGTTTGTTTTACATTCTTTATAAAATAATTCTCATCGCTGCAACACTAATATACAACTAAAAAATAACAAACGTATTGTTTCGTGTGAAAATATAACAAAAATTATTATTAAATTAATTTCTCCATAATAATTGAAGTAATATATTTGTGATAGAAATAAAAACTTAATAACGACTATTAATTCTAAAAATTAAGTTTATTTATAAAGTTATTAAATATAATATATTTATAATAGTGACATAATATTTTGAATCCAGAAGAATCTGGTAATAAAATAGCATCCCATGTAATTATCAACTGCACACTAATATACCTATGCAACCAAGCTAGTAATCATGTTGACCAATCAGAATAGGAATATCAATTCAGTAAACAATATGCCAACACGATGACACAAGCACGGGGATTGACCAGTCCTATTTCGATAAAATTAATAAAAATTCCGGAAATCTAAATATGGATGTCATACACGGTCCTCTGGTTAGAAATGCAACAAAAATAAAAACATTTTGTCTGGGTGAAGTAAGCGAAGGTTATTGCGGGAAATTGATTACCTAATTTGATAGCATAACATTATTCTATATAGATCATTTAAATCATTCAATTTCAACACTTATAATTTTTACATAGCAATTGTGAGAAATATAACGTCAATCATTTCATAATCAAATAGTAATCGCAGAGATAATAGTCTTATTAGATATGCTAAAACTGATTTAATATGATGATACTGTTGAATACTGAACCCAATAAATAATAATGTATAAAATAATAAATCAAGAGGTGCGATTAGTAAAAAATTACCACAGTAATAACAATATTGGTATTATTTCAACTCTCTCAAAGATCCGTAAAGGAGCAAATACAATGTAATGTGAAGAATCGTTTTGTGGGTTGTTTTCTAATTCCAGTCTTTGTCAACCCAAATCAAATAACATTGTGGGAATTGAATGTTGAGACAAATTCATGGACAAATAAGATTAATGACATTTATTTATTTGGGTATTTCCATATTAATGATGGAATAACGTAATATTCTATTTAGTATGTAGTAATGTTATCAACTCTGAGAAGAACGTTGATACATTTAAATGACACAAATCTATTTTATTATTCTATCAAAAATTTATCAATAAATTATCAGCGGTAAGAATAATATCAATACATTAATAAACAGGTTAATACCTTACGGCGAGAAAAAATAACAGTTGATAAAATAAATATATTTCAGCACCCGAAAGTCAAAAACAAAATGAAGAATAATCAAAAAGACTGATTACTGAAATCGCACATAAGCTAAGCACTAAAGTTACGGACCAAAAAAGACTGGCAGGAATTCATGGAACTCAATCTCTTTAATAGGCCCACCGGGTGTGTCAGTTTTTGATGTCACGGATCTTCGATTTCAATTCGTTGAATTTGTTTGTGGATCGATTTACTTGAGATTTTCCTTATATCTCTCATGCCATTGGCGGATATTTGAGCTTGCTGTCGTTCGTAGGTATGTGCATGTCGGTTCTTAGCTTCTAAATATGGATTAACATTAGAATGTACTTTATTGGTTTGCGGCACATATGTTTATCGGGTTTGTGTGTATTGACCCTTTTTACGGATTTTCCTTGGCTCTTGTAACCCTTTGATTGACTTGTGATACACCTAGGATATATATCAAGATTTAGTGTTACATACTTTTTCATAATAATAGGAAATATGTTTTTTTTTAAAATCGATGCTTCTGATTTAGTTAAAAAGTTATTATTTTTTAACTTATTTCAATTAAAATTTATTAAAAACTTATTAAAAAGGCCAGAGATAACACTCACATCATACGAAGATTGTTATACATATTTAAAAGAGGTTAAAATGATTCTTTATGTTTATACCTTTTGGATAGTTTTCTATGTTTTGAACGCTTATCTTTCATTTTTTTAGATTAATCTATATGGCTTAAAGGAAAGCAATGTCCACTTGGATTTAGCTATTGATTTTTGTTTTACAAAAATAATAACACACTATTTAATGTCTAATAATAAAAAATCTAGTGAATTTTCCATAGAAAAAATCTAACATCTACCAAGCAAATATTGATAATTTTCAATGTTTATTCATGATTTCATGATTTACGCATGATTTCATCTTTAATAGATTGTGGTACAACGTTTTGTATATCAAACCAAAACTTAAAAAATTTTATAGATAATTTAATAGATGAAGAAAGTGTTTTATTAAATTATAAAAACAAATCTATTGATTTCAAAACAATCGAAAAGCAAGTTTAATGTTGATTGTGATGGTATAAAGTCTCCTATAAAATGAGAACTGGGTATTTTAAATATATGTAAATTTCTATGTCACTGATGTCGATAATTTAAAATTTAATTTAATGATAAACTACGATATTATTAAGTGTGACTATCTATGATATAAATAATTTTGAAATCTGAATTCGAGTGCCTTTAATTAAATAGATAATTAAAAATTTGTTTTAATTAATTCATTTTAAGAAAACCTTCCAGAATTTTTTGACCATTTGAATCAATTAATCTATCAGTTATAGTGTTTGGGATTTGTCCGAACAAGTTACTTACATTATTTAATACACATTGAAAAATATGTGTATACATTTGCATGACAGTAAGTATAAAATGTGTATTAATTTTTATTATATTAATTTTTATTTAAAAAATGTGTATTTTTTATATTTTGACAATCTTTGGAATTTTTGAGCAAAGACCAGTTTGAAATATTAATATTTATAATAATAATTATTTATATATACGTAAAATAATAATACCAATAAAATCACCAATAGCAAACCCTTCGAATTTTCCTAAAATAATTAATTAATTTATTAAATATTAACACGCAATAAGATATCGGGCATTAACAGCGACAAATAAATTGCCATCTATTTTCGCGCATGTGAATTCGATCACAGAATAAAATAATCACTCGATTAAATTAAATCGAGAGATATTTTCTCTGTCTAATAAATATATTCGAAGAGAATTTCTCTCACCAGTGAATAAATTCTAGCGATAAACTAATAAATTCACTGGCATTAGATTTCATCGCAGAAAATATCGTCCAGTGATTCACCACTACCTTTATAAGGCAGTAATCACAATCAATACTGCTATTATTTTCACTACCATTATTTCACTACGACTGCCACAGTTACATAAATCAATTATCACATAAAGGAGATGTCAATGTTCCACAATTCTATCAGTGCACAGAAGAAGATCATTCAGTGCAGAAGGACGGGGTTTTGTATATGCCCAGTATCTTACTGGAAGACCCAAAGTAAGACCCATTCCTGTAAAATACTGATTCATATTATATATCGTATCGTATATTTCCTATTGTAGTGTTTTTGCTCAAAGATCTTGAAGGTAACTAGTTCTGCTCCTTGAGTTGGAGTAAATTAACCGTTTGCTTCATCCTGAAGTTGTAAGGCTCGTTATAAGTACAATTTGGTGTATAGTGTAGCTTTTATTGGTATTAATATAGATAATAGTTTTAAATAGGATTATAGTTAATTAAAATATATCACTACTGCCACATCTATTGTCTTCACACAATAAGGCTGTGCGAGGTGAAGGAACGTCGACATAAAGTAGATTACACTTGTGGCCTTAATCAAGAGCTCATATAGACTGATTAAGAAAGTTGTGATATCAAATAGAATTAAGCCTAGTTAAACAATAAAATCAATAAGGTCCAATAACAATATTAAGTGGTTGTTGTTATTATTATTTACTAGTCCTAGAGGGCTTCAGTAACTTACTGGAAAAATTACTGAAATCTCTAAAGGCTAAAGGTTGTATACCTTATTGATTGTTGCAACAAGGATTATTTGTCCCGCTGCAGCAAATATGGCTGGTACTGAACGTACACAATGATATATTAATAAATTATTATTATGCGAGATGCGTAGAAATATAATTAAAATGAGGTATAATGATTAATAAATCGATTAGTGGTAGTAAGATTTATAGCTTTGTAAATTTGGATTTATTCTTGTGGAAATATTGCATTCTGACTTTATTTATTTTAAATTGACTGCTAAAAATCAAAACTTGTTATAAATATATTTATTCAATAAACTTTCTTCAATATAAATGACTCCTAAACATATTTCGTGATCATGTTACAATTTTCTATTTATCGGCTAACCTAACCGCAACATTTTATTCAGAAACCTACCGATGTACGGTGTATTATATATGCAGAAAGTTGGAATATAATATAATGTAACCAAATCCATATTTTGCATTGGCTCATAACATATTAATTGCTTATTCAATTTGTGAAGAAGAATTAAATTTTGATTTCTGCAGTCAACGAATTTTATTCAACCGTTCATTTATTGTTATTTCCAGAACAATTCAACAGATAGCAGAGCCGTAAGAGCCAAAATCATAATTACAGATGTAAACCGCACTATTTTTAAAACCATGCATTACCAACGAAAAGACACGGCATCAAATTATATTTAAATACAATTATTTGGATTAATTAATTTTATTTTATACGAAAAAGTTTTATACAGAATTAAATTTTTAAAATTTTTAATTCAATTTCAAATTCTCACAACAGACACATTAATTTTTACAAGATATCCATATTGATAATCATTTTACTTGTTATCTGATTTCTCAAGGTTATTTGTATAGCTTTACATTGAAAAATGAAAAATCGAGTCTCTCAGCTTTCTTATTGTTATTGAATGAATGTTCCACAATTATAGGGACATACTCTGTTATTTTTGTAAATTCTTTATAAAAGTAGTTTGTACAGTAATAATATCAAATTCCATTTGAAAGTATTTGAATATAGTCCTCAAATCTTGATAATAAAATCCATTCATTTATCATATTTTGATTATTTAAATCTCATCTTTTGTATATGCAGAGACTGTAGCCACTGCTTTCTAGAGTCAGGTG
>JBBMOY011133660.1:0-23073 GCA_037951405.1 Platydemus manokwari
ATTTTGTTTTGTTTGTGTTTTGTTTTTTTTTGTTTAGCGAAAAAACCGGAAAGGAATTACCGACACACCTGGTATATGTCTGCAGGGGCTCATGTCAGATTGATGATAATCCGATTGGCTGAGTATCAGAGTCATTTGTTGTCGTTTATCTTTCGGGTTCTCGAGGATACTATCAACTATCACTTTAATTACTGATAAATCTAAAATTGTTCAGTCCAGGAGAATCGCTGAAATATGTACAGAACCACATGAATAAATATGGTTATAATCAAACCGACAGGAAATGTAGGAGGTAAAGATTGAGCAAGTCTGGTAATGAAAACATAAATTGGCAAGGAAAAGGCAAAATCATTAATATAAATTGTTTATTTGTTGAATTATGAGATAGAGCGATGGCAAATGATAATGAATGAGTGACATTATTTGGAGGTGATGTCGTGATTTTGATACATGCTAATGATGTTGAGAGTGATGGTGAGAATGAGAAGATGGACTCCAGAGATGATGTGATTGTTGTGAGTTATTTATTTGTGATATTTGTGGAAAAGGTAGAGTTTGTGATCGCTTGTTCCGTGTTTTTATCACAGGTATTGAAAGCAGATCTCTTATGTGATTACTAAAGTTGATAATTTATTTATAGTGTTTTTATCAAAACCTAAAAGATTGAAAGCCTTATCATTTTTTATCCCAAGAACCAAGGATACTCAAGTTGATCACATCTAATTATGAGTCATGTTGATTTCTCCGGCGGATAAAGGCAGCAAGTTGTGTATACTTATCTCTGTTATTGGAACAATCAGTCTGGAGCTTTTCCAATAAGTCATAAAAGATCTTCAAGTACCATATTATCTTAATTTTTCTATGTCAGGGCGTAAAGTTGAGTTTATTTCGAAAGTTGACTCGTAAAAGTCAACATCAACCTCTAGAGAACGGAGAAAAGAACCTAAAGCATTCAAGACAGCGTTATGACGAGAAAACTTAAGTTGTGAAATTGCAGAATAACGAATAAGAACATGTGCAGCTTATTCATAAGAAGCGTTGCATCTATAACAAGTAATAGATAGATGCCTATGTTCACGATAAAAATTGTTCCTTACTCTGATAATAAATTCACAAAAGTTCAGCATGAAGATAACCTTTGAGAACTTTATGACTTTTTGGTGATAATGAAAGACAAATAGTGGGTTTCCCTAATATGAACGTTTGGTCTAATCATGAAAGAAGACCGTTGCCATAGCATCATCTGGGATAGGACAAACTTTTTTTAATAAAGAGATGTTATGTGAAAGACTTTCTCAGAGTGATACTGAGAATCATAGAAGAATCTTCTATACGAAAAACGCAATCATTACTAAATCTCCGAAGTAGCCGAACAATATGCCTGACCTTGGACCACGAAGTGATCTTTGGACCATAAACCGAAGGAACTCTATCAGGCAATCATTCAAGAGCTCTTTCAGGACTTGAATAGTTACGATGAAACAAACGAGCACCGGTAGAGTTGATTAAGTGCACTATCATAATATTCGCAAAGGAAATATCACGGCCGTTTAGAAACCTGAAAGTACCAGTGATTGACTATACAATAGCGATTACGAGCAATGGTAATTTCAAGACCTCCGAGCTTACGAGACGCATAGAAGAAATTTTTAATCAGTTTTCGTTCACGGTATTTGCTTATATTACCCTTGACTAGTTCAAGAATTTTTGCATCAAAGCCTAGGCTTGGTAAAACACCAAGAGGTTGTATTCCATGATGAGAGCTAAGCTGTTGTGTGTTCACGTCACAAATACAGAGATAATACGGTAAATGTGAGTGGAGAAGAGTTTGAGGGTTATGCATTTTTTGTGCAGAATGAAGGCGATTATTAATTATATCTTCGAAGTCGGAGAGAATGTTGTCCAGTTCAGAAGTGGAACTAGATCTCTTAGGTTTCTTAAAGGGCAATCCAAGATTTTAATCTATTGATAAGTTTGATAAGTTTAAAGTTTAGATAAATTTTTATTTTGATATTATAAATGAAATATTTTTACTGTAAATAAGGTTTTGAATAAAGATATTAGATTTTTCTATGGTGGTTACCAAACTAACTTATTTCTAATAACTATTAGTTTAAGGCCATGTTCAAAAATAACCATTTTATTATTTTTAGTTTATTTATTTGAAATTGATTTTATATCATTTATCCACCAGTTAATTTGTTAAAATTATTGAAAATACACAAATTTTTGATTATAATAATTCTTTGAATTTTTTAAAAGAAAAATTCTGAAGTTATTAAAGTAGCTTTTCCAACTTTATTTTTCAATTGTTCATTTCTGGTCTGAATCTTTCATTTGAAATTGTCAGCACAAAATTCGATGTAAGCTCTAAAATAATTATTACCAAAGCATGAGCAAACTCTACATTTTATTAAATTATCGTTTGTGTTCTAGTTTTACAATTTTTATTATATATTTATATTAGATCTCTATTAAAGGTAAATTTTAAAAATTCTAATTGTAGATCACAAATGCACTACTGAAACCAAATTGTCCATGATTTACAGTGAAAATCTCACCAGAAAATCTAATCTGATTTAGTAACAACGTCAATTTACAGATCACAACGAAATCAATATCAGAGTAATAAAAAAACACTGACGATAAAAGATTGGTCTTCAGAATAATCATACATAGGTGTGGCTATTTCTTGTTATCTCGTTTCAGAGTTGTTTTTTAGATTAAATTTATATTATTTTCTCTTACAGGTTTATATTTTCTTAAATTAGTTAAACGTGCTGTCCTGAAGGTTGAAAATCAATCAAGGTAATTTATTGATTTCAAACTATTTATCATTATTTCAAGACTAACTTCACCAGTTACCTAGGTAATTGTCATATTTATAAATATCTTAATTTAATTTAATAACTACAAAAATAATTAACTTATTATTATTAATTAGCAGACAAAATAACCATTTTATGAAATTGTAGATCTTGTTTGATTTCGTGATATTCTAAGAATTTGAAATGTTTTTTTAACAAAGTTCTCTTTAAAATATTTATATTTATAAAATTGAAAGAATTAAACGACATCATTTTAGATTTTTTTAATTGGATATCAAAGAACTCAGAGACATCTAGGAATTAGGAGAAAAGAACTTCAAAGTCTTGTGTTGAGTTAGATAATATGATAAAACGATATTATTGATAACTGAAAAATTAAAGTTATTTCTTTTTTGACTACGTCAATGAATGATGAAAAAAGTTTTCGTTGTTTAATTTGAGTTAAAATTGATAGTTAATGTTTTTCATTTGGCATCAAAATGAATTGCGTTCTATCGAAAATTGTTAACATCGATGAAATCCCCGGAATCTTCATATATGTCTGATTTCTTACATATTTCTATTTTAAGATATATAAATCTTTCAATATTTTATAATAAAAAAGTAAAATTGTGATTTATATGCTGGAATTAGATAATATAGATAATAATTACATACTCATTATTAAATAAATTGAGAAAAAGAAAATGGAAAAGAAAGGATAATCATGTTGGTTTGGTGGAAAAATTATAAAAGAGCTATTTAATGATGTACTGTTCTCGATAAAGACCCTGTATTTCGAATTACTTTTATATTATCCCATAAACTTTTGGATTTTAATATAGATCATACAAAGAAAAAAAGGAAAAATGTATACTTAAGTCTGGGAATAATGATGTTCTCGATGGGAATAATAATATAATGTTTGATAAACTTAAATTACAAGCCAATCTACTTGATTTAAAATTCTTTAGTGAAATGTTCTGACATTTCTTGAATGAAATCTTTGGATAATGTTTTATGCATTGAAATATTCCCTACATTTATCTCTAATCAAACGATTCTAAAATAAAAGGTTCATATAATGTGAAAATCTAATGTGAGAATTGATTATAAAGTACATGATAGATCAAATTTTTTCCAGATATATCGCTAATGCTATAAATCGACTTAAATATTTAAAATTTACTCTTTCCGCAGAAGGGTTAATGACGTAGTCAATGATTAATAAGAATATGTAATAAGATAAACCAAAAAGTAATCAAAATTGTTTTCGAAATCATATATTCCCGTTTTGAAGATGTACTTATCATATCGGTCCGTGCACTCAGCAGACTGAAAGGAAACACACCAAAGGGCAAATGAAAAACCAGTGTGTTATAAAACATTCTAAAAATATATTTACTGAGATTAAGTTGTTTAAAATCAAAAAATAACAAGAAAACTTTCCAAATAACTGACGGTATCGATTTAATTTTTTTTGTAATTCTATTTATTTAATTTATTCAAAAAATTTTGATATTAAAAAATGAGGTTGGAGAAAAATTTTAATCGAAAAATATCCATCACGTCATAATAATGATTTCGTTTGCTATTTTTCATTCTTTCTCGTAAATGACTGCAGAACACGGAATGTTTTACCAATCAGTTGTATCAACACAAATCGAAGTAATTTCGAAGGTGATTATTAGACAGTACTTGGAAACTCTTGAAATACTCAAGAAAATCACTTGAAAAATTGTCTGTGTTAAAAAGAATGAACGTTTTGTGTGGAATTTGATATTTACAATTGCCCCTTATGTTTTCTGCGATAAATGAATTCATAATTCATAACATACAATTATACTCTTCAAGTTCAATGTATTAAATATTTGTAATATTTTAATAGTGTTTTTATTAATGTTTTATTTTCATTTGCAGCAAACTCATTCTATTCACAGGATATCAATACAATTTTAAATTATCATGAGAATAATTATTATTGTTTTTTTATTAATAATATTATCAATTTTATTATCATAATAATTATCATAAATAATATAATGATAGTGTTGGGATGCAAATTGAATAAATAAATATTCAGAAAATTGAATTTATAGGTTAATGATAAAACCAGCTATGATAAAACAGTTGGATAATTACCAAAATGTCAAGTAATTGCATGTTTATTAGAACGAAGATCGCTATTTTATAATATTGGTAATCCCCATGGTAATCTTCTTTCCAACTTAAATTCAGAAATAAGATTGTGAAATGTAATATTAAAGATCGGACCGTATTCACTTAAGTTGCAAGACATCTTTGTGAAAAAAAATACCAGTGAGTAACTAGGCTAAAGTTAAAAAAAGAGTCCTAAAATAAAATTTTAAAATTGTGAAGCGTAATGCAAAAATCTATATAGATTATTTAATTAAATTCTTTAATAACATTTTGAATATTTTACTTAAGTACCAGGGTAAAATTTTAGTTATTTAGAATCAAATAATACATGCACAGGATTTTTAAAATCTCCTAAAAATTAATTATTTGGAAAACGAGTCGAAACCTGTCGATGTTGTAATGAAATAAAGATTTGATCGAAGTCAAATAAATCGTACAGGTGAAGATGCCACACATATATAATTTTCAAAATTCAAATAGGGACTAGGTTCAACAATTCAGCCTTGTCTCTTCTCGACATTTCTAATAAAGTACTTTTGGTGCACGGGGCTCACACATAAAATTATATTTACAAATTTACATCCATTAGTAAACTGATAAGCAAAAAATATTGACAATTTTTATTTAAAAAAAACCAACAATTCAAAAATTATTAATTGAGATACAACAAAATTTGTAGATTCCTCGCCATTGAAGAAAATCTTACCTCAGAAATATATTTCCAGCCCTAAGTGTAGTGATAGAAATTGTCGAGGAATGTTTTGAAAGTACCAAAAATAATAGCGGGCATCAAATACATGGTTTTTGATTGTTAGAGTTGAATTTTGATTATAAATCTAAAATTGAATTTTATGAAAAAATTTCATTAAAATATGATTACAAATAAATTTTAATATAAAAAAACTCATCAAAAGTCATTAGTTTAAAATTGGGTCAAAGGACCCTTTTTCTTAAATTAAGCCTAAAAATTTAATACATTTAAAATTAAATTCATTTAAAATATCTCACAATTATTATTAAATTTAACTTAATCGTATTAATGATAGATATTTATATTTATGAATGGATTTGAAAAAATTTTATTTTTCAAATATACATTTTATAAAACATTTTGAAATACGAATTCAGAACTTCGTTTATGATTTAAAATTTTCTTTGAATATCTAATGCTGGACTTTGAATCTCTGTTGATGTTGCATGAAAGATAAAAATATGTCAATAAATGATAATTTGGCTCAAATCTGCTGATTAATGAAAACTAAAACAAAACGATCATTCTATTTTTATACTCATCGTTAAAAAATTGGCATTGTAGTTTGTATTTAAAATAAAATATAAAATCTTGTATAAATATGTAACATGAATTTCACGATTAGTCTTTTATAATATAAAATTCAAGAGCAGAAATCCTGAATATTGTCTTTGTTCCATTGTCGCCGCCTACTGATTACTATATTATTCGACTGATATTTTAATATCATTCTATTTTTGTAGACAAAACGCAAATATGTAATTAGCTTTATTAATTGATTCTGAGAATATATTTTAATTCATGCGCTGGGTATTTATAATCATTTAGCTTTCTGCATTAATTTATTTGTTCCCATATTTTTATCGGAATTAATTTATTACAAAAGCTTTTCTTCAGACTCGTTGATTGATTGGTGAGAATATTTCACACACAGAATATTTCTCACGGGGCCGTAAATATGGTTCTTATACTGAAAATCATTTACAACTCAATTTAAATATCTAACAGAGTTTGTCTGGAACTGTTAGTGCTGAAATTAATAAATATAATTTCAGTTGCTTTATATAACATTTTTCTGTGTTTTTATACTCTATTTGATAATAACTATTGCCTTCATCATTATTCAATGATAGATATTATTTTCAAATATTTACATGAAATATCTTTAGGCCAGTAAAATCGGACAGAATTCCATTCACACTATCAATACAGTGACAAAAGTTTTCAGGGATTTGACGGTAATTGGTGAAAAACCGATGAACATTGTGACATCTCACATGCATTATTACGTTTCGAAGTCGAAGTTATCTGATGTTTCAAATAAAACTTTCAATGTTGGACGAAGTACAGTGGTTCTGCCGGATGTTTGTGCTGCAATAAATGCTTCAACAGGACATTGTTCAGATGTAAACAAACCTATTGGAGTAGAGGTGTTTATTTTTAATTTTTATAAAATGAGTTCCAAAAACACATTGTATTGCAAATATAATATATAATTATAATAATTGGAAATGATAAAGCTGTAGTTCCATAATAAGTAATATTTATTATAAAATATATATTATTTTTATAAATTTAAAATTTAAAGACAATGTAAATCAAAGACCGGTAAAAAGTGATGATTAAATTGAACAAAGCTTCTGTGAAGTCAAATATTCGTCAATGAGTAAATCATAAGAGTGGTTCAGAGTTTTTATCAGATATTGATAAGTAGAAATCATTACGAAAACAGTAGAGTACAAGTTAGGATTGGGAATGTTCACTCAATAAACCATCACAACCCTTACAATAATAATAATAATTATTATTATAGTTATTATTATAGTTATTATTATTATTACTATTATTATTATTACTATTATTAAATGTCTTCACTGCTGAAAACAGATAGCTGATAAAATTTCGAGTAAAATCTATTATCGCTCATTTCTATTATCGAAAATATTTGGAAAGTTGATAATACTGATATTATTATTATTATTATTATTATTATTATTATTATTATTATTATTATTATTATGATTATGATTATTATGATTATGATTATTATGATTATGATTATGATTATTATTATTATTATTATTATTATTACGATTATTATGATTATTATTATGATTGTTATGATTATGATTATTATGATTATGATTATTATGATTATGATTATTATGATTATTATTATTATTATTGTAAGCATCTACTGTTTAATAAAGCACGAATTAAAAACGAGCTGAAAAGTTATGACTCGAAATTAAACTCAACTGCAATTACTTAAACAAGTAAATATAATTTTATTTAGCATCTTTAAAAAAATCTTCAAAAATTTAATTCATTTTAAAAATTCACAAATATTATTTTTATTATTAATTTTACTATTATCATGATTATTTATTCAGTATTGAGTTCACTACCTAAATAATTGGACTATCCAATATTCGAATACTTTGTAAATGATTTTTATTGTTAATATGTCGTTTACTTAAGTTTGTCTGCTCAGATCATTTTCATAGACACTTCCTTGTAAAAAATAGAGCCAATTTTTGAAGAAAAAAATTCTTTTTTCAAAGAAAATTTTGTAATTACATAAAAGTGGAAACCAAAATTTAAACAACGCTTTATCTGAGATAATTAACCACGAAATTAATATCGCAACATTTTCAAAATAATTATGTGAAATAATTAAAATATCTCTCAGCTCTCAACATCATATGAGCTAGATAAGATTCGATATGATTTAGACATATAAATAAGAGAATATAGATTATCATTCTCAATTGTCTTTGAATTTCCGCCGACATTTATAAGAGCCGAAATGTCTATACGAGTTTCATAAATAACAAGGATTTATATAAGCAAGTGATTGTGTAAAGCTTAATGTTTTATTACTCATAATTTTCACGAATATTAAAATTAATCATTTATATTGCGATTCTATTATTAGCTATATCGCATCGTAATATTCAACAGACAAAAGTGTGAGTCTATAATATTTAACCTTTCATTCAATTTTCATTTTTAGAAAATCACTACTCTACAAATAGTTACTCAATGCTTATGAATAAAACATGGTCAAAATCCATTTGTCATAGATTATGGATATCTCTAGAAATCAATTAAAATGTTTTGTGATGTTTAATATCATTTCAGCAAATGCAGTTAAATATGGTTGGTTGGATTGATTGAAAAAAGTTATGCAACTTATATAAACAGTTAAAAATATTAATTTTATATTAAATTCGGTCAATATCGCTATTTTCCATAGATTAATGAGACGATATTTACTGACTTTGACTGTAATAATAATAATAATAAATTAAAGTTATAACAGAGTTATTATAAATGGATTTATTAATATATAGCATCGTGTTACCACTGATAGCAAGTATATGTAATTTCAATAGAATCTGGTGCTTCTGAGAAATCAGAAACAAGATTATTTGTCATTAGTCATCAACAATAATACCAAACTTCATAATATAATAAGTGTTACTTAAAATATATGTTTATTGAGTTCAATCCCTTAAAATCTGACTGATAGCAGTTAACTAGATTGCATGTGTTATGAATTGAATATTTTATAAGCATTGATAATGTCAAATCGTTTTATTCGCAAAACAATAATCAATAAAAATTGCAAATCCACAAAGCAGGTAGTTGAAAATAATAGCGATTGAAACTGACAAGTGTTTAGTCAAAAATTACTTTCCATATGAACTGCGGCTAAAGACGATTAAAAGAGGTCTTCAGTTATTTTAAAAAATACGGCTAACGATTCTTAGGAAAAATCTTACCGAAAATTACGAGTTAATATTTTCATTTCAAAAGTTTGCTAACATTTATTACTAAATAAAATTTACTTTGCTCTGTTAATTATCCAATTAGTAATAAGTGCTGGAGACGTAATGGTTTCTAATTTATAACGTTTGCTTTAACCGCAAAAATTTTCAATTTGTAATAAACTATCGAGCAATGTAAGTTTAATTTTAATTAAATAGATTTTTGTGATAATTTTAGTTTATAAATTTGGTAACCTTGTTCTATATTATTGAATATATTTATGCATTTAATTAATTTCCCTACCGACATTCCAATTAATTACGCCATCAAGGAAAAGTATCTGACTATGTTAAGACCATATACTCATAACACTGTCAAATGACTTGAACTTTTTGATACAAAACTTTGTTTGCTTTTGTTGAATAAGTACTTAGGTTAAGTTTTTCTGAATAAATTACTACGAAATGTTGCACCGAATTAATTTATTGAAAACCAAAGGCATTTTGTCTGCTCTTTATTAGATTTGATATTTTTGATGATCATATCGGGCAATCTCATATTTTTATAATTTAAAATAATTATAATTCTGTTTATATGTAATCTCAAAATTAAATAAGCATTACAATTCAGATAATAGCAACACCGAACAATGTGCGTTCATATTTATCTAATAATAATGGCAATGGATTACCAATACCGATGACAAGCGATTTTTTATCGCTAAATCTTTACATTGGCACTCAAAAATCAGAGGCAAAATTCCAAACGAAAGCAGCCACAAATTTCACCATTTTTATTGGAAGGGTAAGATTTATAATATAATGTTAATACAGTCAATAAATCAGAAACCGAGAATAGATTTAAATCTATAAATATGCAAAACTTTTTCCTAATTTTCGTCATATTTTAATATAAAATATTATCAGGATCCCATTTTTCCCATTGCCGACTTCGATTACAGTCAACCAGAACCAAAGATTCCACGCGTACAAGTTGTACCAGGTACTGGTTCTATATTAACCGGAGCACTATGTTTTGAACCGAAGCTAGTGATTTATAAGTTCGATCTCAGAGGAACGGATCAAAGTGTACATTTTCAAATTAAATTTGATCACATAAATAATTGCACACAATATCTTGTAGTAGGAAGGTTCGATAAGTTTGTATTTTGTACCATTATTTTTTATTCTTTAGACTTGGATCACCTCCTCTTTTGACTACCTCTCCAGATGGGAAAGTAGATCCAACAAATTTCACATACTGGGGAATGATTCCTACACATACCAAATATTGCCGTATATTTTATAATTTAACATAAATAATGACCACAACAATAATAATAATAATAATATTAATAATAATAATAATTTTTAGTCAATTTATTTTGCTTATTTAATATAAAATCAACATGATCACTTTAATTCTATTTTAATTCATCAGTGACAGTTCAGAACATTGTTCTTACTTTAGATGTGAATACCTCTGAAAATGAACCCGATCCGTTTACGTTTTTTGTTAGCAATGAACTTTTCGAAAAATCCAAAATGGAGGTATTACAAAGTCAGCCTGACTATTCAAAAACTCGAAACACTCTTTATTTTGGAGTGCGCGAACTTACTCCACCAGAATGGAATTCTTACACAGAAGAAAACAGACCACCAGTGCCATATACGATATCTGCACAAATCAATACAACTTTTAGAATTCGAATATTTTCTTCTGGTTGCTATCACAACTCTGACAATTTCCAAAGTGAATGGAAAACGTCGGGCTGTATGGTATGATATTTTCATGATATTTTAATATTCTGAACAGAATTATTGCATAAAACATAAAAAAAACGTTGTTGATAAAAAAAAAGTTTGGAATAAAACGACTATTAAAGTTTTGTACTGAGGAAATTGAGTTGAAAAACACTATAAAACAACGCATATTTTGCAAGCAAATATACTTCTAGGAATCAATTAATCTCTCGACAAAATCTATTTTTATATATTAGTAAGACATTTAGGTTAAAGAGACTTCGAATCCCTAATAACTCTTACTATTTTTACTTAATTATTTTCTTTCTTTTGTTTGCCATATCGAAAAACTTGAATTTTCTGATATCTTTTCTTAGTAGCATTGATTTTGAGAAGTATGGTTTTTAAACCATTTTGCATCCATTAATGGAAAAATATCCTTTATGTATCTTTTTCATTTTAGGTTGGACCATTAACGACATCATTGAGGACGCATTGCATATGCAACCATTTGACAACATTTTCCAGCGGTTGGTATGTTGCACCAAATTCTATTGATCTCGATTACATTTATTCGAACTTTAATTTCACGAGGAACATGACGCTATTGATTACGGAGTTATGTGTCTGCGTCACCTTTGTATTGGTATTCATATGGGCAAGAAGACAAGATGTTAAAGATCTGGAGAAGGTGATATTGTTTCTGATGAAAAATAATGCAATGCTTATTTATAAACTATTTTTTCAAGCTTAGCTTTTTATATATAAAGCTAGTAATAAATGCTGGAATTGGTTTAATGATATATTCCGATTCAATATATGATTCATGTGTAAACATTATTTCTTCAATTTTGGAGAAAATTTAAGACTAGCATATATCAAAGCAACAAATAGTTAGACTCTATTTATTTTCGAAAATATGAATTCGTCATGTAAGTTCTACATACTCCACAATCTTTTGAATTGATTCCCAATTTCTTCCTTGAGTTGGAATCTATTTGGTCAATTGATTCGATACTATTCATTAAATATAATTACGTATCTATTTCATTTCAGATAGGAGTGACACCATTAGCAAGCAATGATCATAATGACATGTATTTGTATGAGTTAATTGTTGATACGGGTATTCGAGCCAATGCTGGCACTACTTCAAAAGTTTATTTCATTTTAACTGGAGAACATGATGAAACCAACGCGAGACAATTTGTGGATTCAAAAAGATTAATTCTTAAGCGGGGAAATATCGACAGATTTCTATTAGCTGTTCCAAGGTAAATGTGGCTAAAGTTGTCGATATGTATTGATAATATCATTCAGACCGCTAGGATCATTACAATATATTCGATTATGGCACGATAACAGTGGGTTAGGGAAAAATGCTTCTTGGTATTGCAACTTTTTAAGTGTCACTGATTTGCAAACGAAAGAGAAATTTCATTTTCTGGTAAATAATTGGTTTGGAGTAGAACATAGAGATGGGCAGGTATGATACACATGATTAAAAAATTAAAATAAATAATGTATCAATATAAATGGGATCAAATTATAATATTGAAAGAAAGAAAGTCTTCTGATGATAACTATTTGTTTCATGAAAATACTGTTGCTTTTGTTCAAAAGTCGGGGTCACCAAAAATTGTTGGATTATCAAACAATGATTTGAATCCGCAAATCTGTAATAACCAAAATAATACACTAAAAGTCTTAATAATAACAATAACAAATCTTTTTGCAATTCACAAAGAAAGTCACTCAAGATGGTATCAGCGCCTGAATGTTAAAAACAGAATGAAGAGAAATCAAGACTGATCACTAAAATCACACATAAGCTGAGCATTAAAATTACTGACCAAAAATGATTGGCCATTGTTGTCAAAAATTGTCTCTTTTAATATATTCCTACATACATTATCACATTGATTAATTTAACAAATTGTTCTGAAATATTCTTTTATTTTTTGATTTAAGTAAATTATTATTGATTTTCTTTTAGAATATTTATTTAGAATTTTTTAATTATTTTCTAAAAGTTTATTTTTTTACCCAATCGACAATATGTTTACATAATATGACAACCAGAAAAATGAATAATTATTTTGTGATTCTTTGCAATAAAATTGATAATTAAAGATTCAGATTTGGGAGAAATTATAAATGCATTACGTTAAGAAATATTGAAAATGAATACTTTTAATTAATATCGCTAAAGTGGATTATAAATTGAAAATATTTAACCTAATATTTAAACAAAAGAAACGAGAATTTTTTTTACTGAAACGATAATTCTAGTTTGAGATAATGTAGATGCATAAAATCTTTACTTTATTTTTTAATTAATTCAAAATTATTATTTTTTAATATTCAAAACATTGTGATTGAATTGTTTATAATAAATTTTTAAATACTAAATATAATTAAAAACTTATTTACGATTTAACATGATTTCTCTTTATGCTTTTAAGCTTATTATTAGAACTATTTTAAAAATAATATTGTTTACGATGACAATGACATAAATAATTTCTAGATTGATAGGTTGATTCCTGTTGCCAGTGTCGATGAACTGTTAAAATTTAGGGAGGTTTTTGCTAGAAAAATGAAAATGAATTTATCTGATGATCACCTTTGGATATCCGTTTTGGCTCGACCTCCAGAAAGTCTATTTACTCGCGTTGAACGAGTTGCATGTTGCTTATTGCTCCTATTTTTATCAATGTTGACAACATGCATGTTTTATCAAAAGGAAGGTCCGTCTAAAATTAAAAGTAATGTTCTTACAGTTGGTCCATTTGCTATTAGTCCAAGAGAAGTAATTTGTCAATATTTTCTATATATTTATTCAAATCATTTCATAGGTTTGGGTAGGCTTCATAAGTAACATAATTGGTTTTATTCCTTTATTTGGAATTATCGAACTGTTTCGAAAATCACAATTGAAACAAAGCCATGCAAATAAATTGCGTGAAGTGGTTGAAGATCATCTCAAAATCAAACTTAAAAAGCATGATAATCAAGACTGTAGTCACTCAACAGCAGCTTTAATTTCAAATGAGGATAAAACCAATTGGCATTCAAACACGTTAGTCATGTGGAACTTGTTAATGATTTATTCATGTTTGGTTTAAAATAGTCAAATTGAATTTGACTTCAATTAATCATGTAGAAAATTTGGAATAAAAATACAATCTCAGAAGAAAGATGGAAATGAAACTGGAAAAAAAATGCTAATGGGTTCATATCTATCATGGAGTGAATCGTGGAATGATCAATTCGAGATACTGTTCGATAGTGATTGAGTAGAAAGGTATATCTATGTACAATCTGTTCGCAGTGACAAAGGTTATACTTTCAACCATCCAAAACATTGACAATTACTATTATTTTATTTTTATCTATATATATTTATATTTTATATTGTTTATAAGCTCGTATTATTTCCAGTAGATGCATTTGTGTATATATCATGTTTTATTATTATTATTATTATTATTAAACATATTTTAGTTTTACTTTGAATGAAGGCTGATTTATATCTTTTTTCTCATTTATTATTTCTGTTTTTAAAATCTATTCTTATCAATACCTGAATGTTACTTTATATATATAATTCACATTCAAGTTACTTCAAATTTTTAATGATAATAAGTAGACAAATCTATATAAGAAGTCGCTTTTATTCACTCATTATATTATACAGAAAAACATGTTAGATAAAGGGATTTTAGATAATCTATAGTTTAATATTTCCATTTCAGAAACGGTGAAGTAAAAACGAAAATTGGAGATAATCAAAACGAAAACGACAATGATAATTTTAATGGTAAGAATAAAAGTCGAGTAATTCGTAGACGTCTCTTGCCTTGGTGGACGAGAATTATTGTTTGGGGATTCTTGGCGAAATTACTGTTAATCTCCGCATTATTTACGACTTTATATGGTATACAGTTCGGAGAAATAGCTTGTAAAAAATGGATTTCTTCAATGTTCATAAGCTTCTTTACTTCAGTTCTTTTTACGCAGCCTCTCAAGGTCCGTTTCAATCATGAGCTTTTGTTATTATTATTAACTTTGTTCAGGTTATTTTGATAGCAATTTTTCTTTCTTTGGTCTGCAAGAAATCAAACACAATTACAAATATCGAATTCATTGACGAAGAAGATGAACTCATGGATGAATTGGGAAAACAAAATCCTGTCTTGACAAAGGACGATTATTTACACAATGAATTATGTGGATAAATATTTTGTAAATATTAGTTCATGATTGTTTTTCAGACACAGATCCAATCAAACCTACCCGATCAGTGGTTCAACCTCCCAAGAAAGAACAACTTGGAGTAGCAAGAGAAACTCGATTAAAAGAAATGAAATTGTTTGATGGTATCAGAGAAATCTGGTTCTACTTAATATTTTTCAGTACTCTAATATTCATAACATACCGGTTTCGTGATCCGTACTCTTTCTTACTAAAAAATGAGATATCCAGAGTGTTTATAACACCTTCAAATCCCGAATGGCACTTTACATCAGTGAGATCATATGTGTATATGTGTGTGTGTGTTTGTGTTCAACTTAAGTTATTAAAAGACATAAATATCCGCACATACTATCACTTCAAAAAAGATTGTTTGAATAAATTGTGAATTCTGTATATTCGTATCTTATACAAATATTTTTTAATTATCTAATTGCTAGAGACTTAATTTACTCCGATTATTTAGGATTAAAGTTTAAATAAACAATAAATTATGTTACAGATTACGAAAGAGGATCAGTTTTGGACTTGGGCTCTAAATGTTCTCGTACCAGGATTGAGAGCACCAGTATGGTATAATAATCACCCACAAATATATCAGCGTGGCTTTATTTCTAACAGAAATAATAGACTGATTGGATACGCAACTCTCAGACAAGTTAGAGCTAAAACAGGTAAGATGTTGTAATATTATTAATAATTATATAAAATTTTCGATTTATTGTTTTTTGTTTTAATCAAGACAACTTTTTGTAATTTGAAATCAGAAATCGAAAATAATATTAATATTATCTCGCACAGGTTCATGTAAGGTTTTCAAATATATCAAATCTATTGTGAAAAATTGTTATTCCGTGTACAATATCTTTGATCAAGATGAACAATCTTATGGAAAAGGTTGGAAAGTTCTTGAACCGGATGAGATAGCAGTTCCAGAGTTTTCGTTTGTCAGTGAATTGTCATTAAAAGGAATACCATACATTGGTAAAAAAGGTATCTATTCTGGTGGAGGTTATGTCTATCAATTCCGAAGTAATGTCACTAATCTTTATAAAGATATCCAATCGCTAAGGGATAACAATTGGATTGATTTTCAAACCCGTGCCATATTTATTGAATTTACCACATATAATCCTAATATTAATCTTTTTGCGATTAATCACTACTCATTAGAGCTACCAGGTACTGGTGGAATATGGTCTACCTATAGAGTGGAACCAGCTAATTTGTTAGGCCTCTATACCGATAGGGCGAAGGGACTAGAAATATTTGCCCAAGTTCTTTATGGGATATTTATACTTGTTATGACGGTAAAGGAAATTCGAAACATCAAGCAACAGAAATGGAAATATTTTCTCCAATTTTGGAATCTCTGTGAAATATTCACAATTATCGGCTCGTTTGCAGCCGTTGCTGGATTCGTATATATCACGTTGGAAACGAATAAATTGACCACAAAATTTAGTCAATATGGTGGTAATATTTATCTGAATTTCAGTTTGGTGGCATTTTGGAATGAGAATCTTGGTTATTTGATTTCGTTTCTTGTTTTCATATCGACTTTGAAATTCATCAAATTGCTTCGATTCAACAAACGAATTGGAATGCTTGGTTCAGTCCTTAGTTATTGTGGTCGCGATATGATTCAATTTTTCATCATATTTGCCATCACCTTTATGGCATTTGCCATGGTATTCTATTCTTTGTTTATGGACTCATTGTATCGTTATCACAATATTCTGCTCGCTATTGAAGCAATCATACAAATTGCATTGGGAAAATTTGCTTTTATGGAGCTTTATCAAAAAGAACCGATTTTTGGGCCAATTGTGTTCGGTTGTTATGTTCTATTTATAATTTTCGTTTTATTGAATATGTTTGTCGCTATTTTAAACAAAGGATTTGCTATGGTCAAAGCCGACATCAACAGGCAAGGCAATGATTATGAGTTGGTTAGATTATTTGTAACGAAATTCATCACATGGATAGGCCTCAGTAACACGTCATTAGGAAAGAGATTTAGAAACTTGGAATTTATAGATCATATTTATAAGGAGATCGATTTGCGAGAATTCTCCAAGAAAATAGATGAATTTCCGGATAAAATAGATGAATTTTTAAATCAAATAAATCGATTCATTAATACTGGCATGACGGCCCATGGCGTTAGGGAGTGCAGTTCTATAATTCTTGAAAAATCCAGACCGACTATTATTAAATGTGGAGATGATATTTTTGAAATCAAGCAGAAAATATTGAAATCGAAAACCAATCCAACAACAACTCCAAATGGTAAATGAAATCCACAAAAAACATGAAAATACATTGTCATTCTTAACCAGTCATTTGAACAATATATTGAATAGTTTAGAATACATTTTTCTTTTCAATGATCTTTAAATATAATCATCTTGTTTCATCATTTTTTATTAAAAATAATTATTATTATTACCTTATATAATAATCATGTTAATCTGTTATCGATGATGACGACTTCACTAGGTGATATTTGAGTAGAAGATTTTTTGTGTTTTCGTAAAATAATAATTTTACTATATCTGATATCAGAATATTTGGCATAACCGAGAAAAAAATGTTGTTTCATTATATCGAGTACGAGATTGATTAAAATTATTATTAAAAATTTATTGAAAATAAACTTTTACAGACTTTGTACATCAAAAATAGTGAAATTTTTATGTTCGAAAAATGTTGTTAAGGCTATTTTTTACACAATTTTAAAAAGTATATAAATTACGTTATTCACTCATCATGAGATTATCTGTGATGTCAATATTGCAATTCAAGTATGTTACAATAGAGAGAACAATAATACAAATCATCTTATTATACTATTTTATTATCGACTTTTTACAATTTTATTCTTCGAAAACTGCTTTGAGAATTATGAAAATGTTTATGAAGTTGAATGAATTCGATACTTGTCCAACAGTGAATGACGAAAACCATCAGGATATGGTGAATAAGCTATATGTTTATTGACATCTTCGTCTTGTATTTGATGAAATCCTCTCATTGTTTTCATGGGTGTTCGATTGATACTTACTCGTGATGTTTTCTTGATATTTTCTAATACATCATCAATCATTCGAATTGCCAAATCGTGCTTACCATAAAGTTGATGATAATGAATTTCAGTCAACCAATATCCTTTTTTATTTTCATCACCGTCGGTTACTGATTTTGTTTTAATAATACAATTGGCTATGCGTTCTATATTCTTTAACAATGGATTCAAAGATTGATCAACAAACGGATTGACATCTTCATTGCCGGTAGAAGTGAGAAAGGAATGATATGTAACGATGTTGTTATGTATACTCATTAAAATAATCAATAATTGATTTTTTATAATTACATACATACTAGATAGATATTATAATTGCTTTATCAGAATTGTCTGAAAATATTTGAAAATTCTTTGAGATTTAAATAATAGTACTTCGATGATAATTTTCCAATCAAATTAAGCAGCTAGTATAAATTTAAAATTTGAATATTCAAAACTCGCTAAATAGCATGCTATGAAGTACTTGAAATATTTTGATGTACCAGGACGATCTTTAACCCGGATCAATGTAAAGCCCTTATGGGACACCAATTAAGCAATCTGTTAGTTATTTAACTGGTTTTTTGGTTCATCAAGGACTTATAAATTAATGACAGAGTTTGATCATGATAATGAAATTAATCTATTTTTATTTGAAAATAAGATGCATGAGCAACAACCATACAGCAATCAGTAAGCACATTCATGAACCAATAGAAATTTGTAGAAGCTCTTTGATTATTCTGATCAATATATTATTGAGTACATATAAAAAATGAATGTGTGGGATAAGGTATATTAAAATGAGACAGTGAATTATAATTTTCATTTCCTTCAAACTTACTGTTGCTGAACACTTGTAATTCAACAACATTGTTATTAAAAATTTCTCTTTTTTATCTGCTTCATCTTGTGCGAAGTATCAAAACGGGGATTCGAGGCACTAAAATCGTAATTTTGTGTAATATTCATCTTCACTTAACAATAATATCATAAATGACTCTATTATATTACTTGTCTAAAAAGCAGTAAATGTTTTACCATCAATATTGATTGTCACTAGTTGTATGTCACTGTTAGATAACAGACCCGATTTCAATCAAGAAGAATAATCAATAGACCATTTTTTTAGAAATTTTCTTAAAACAGGACACTAAATGAAAATAAGATTTAAAAAGTATTAAAATAGAATTATTAAGTAATGATATCTAGAAATAGAAACGAGAAATTCAAAGATATGAAAACATTAAACAAAAAAGACAAAAATGGAATTAAAATTACAAAAAGGAAAAATAAGAGCATGAAAATCTTAAAAACGCCCAACAATACATCATATATTAACGACAGGACATTTATACTTTCAATACAATAACATTTATTATTGAATTATATTTACAAACGGTAATTTGTGCTGGAGTAATCAACAGATGAGAAGAAACAGATGAATAAATAATTATTTTGTCACCTAAACAGTTATTTAAAATTTTTGCTTATGAGTAATTTTTTAATTTAATTTTAACATTATATCATGATGAAAATTTATTTAGGCACATTATTAATTCAAATAGCTTGAAATCTTCCAAACAAAGTTTAAAAATCTATCACAGAAAATTTATAAAAGACTAAACGTGTGGCTTGCACTAATAGGCTCAATAATCAGTAAGCTTTTCACGAAAGAGGAATCTAATAGCGCAACCATAGGTGAATTAATTTGATTTATCGTAACAATAGAACCTCATATAATTTCACCAATTCTATCTAATTATTCTCTCATAATTTATAATTATATTTGAATTTGTATTGATTTTAATAATTATTATATTTTTACTTTATTTATTCTTATTTTATTATTCATTTATTGAGGTCAGAATAATAAATAAAATAATTAATTATCATAAAATTTTCAATCTATTCTGAGCTTTCCTATCTCAAATATTTTGAACAAAACATTTCAGAGCAGACCCTAACATCACTATAAAATCAAGTTCTTTGTTGAAATTGCTAAGTCCTCAAGGGAATCTTGTAATGAATGGTATCTTAATTTTACTGATTTATAATTTGTATTAGCTTTTATATCTATTGTATTTTTGGTTACTTTGAATAAAAAGTCACTTTGAGTTAGATTCATTATTATTAACAATAACGGATAGAATATATTTAATTAGTGACTATTCGAACTTAAATATAAAACAACCATGTACACATTTATAAAATTTTATTCACTTTGTAATGAAGAATTCTTCTCTCTGCTGATAGTAATTTAGCTGAATTGATTGTCCTATTAAAGTTAGAAGAAGTGCACCTCAAATAACCTTGAGAAAATCCTTTGACTAATCTCAAAATACACTCAAAATGAACTTAGTTGAGTGTTTGGAGAAACTCAGATCAAAACAAAATCAGAATCATTAAATATCAACAGTATGGGCATCAAAGATGATAGTACAACATCATGATCAAGATGGGATACATCAAGCTGCATTTTCATACCTTTGTCAATATGTCGAGTATGGAAAATCTTATTTCCTTACTTACTTACTAATATCAACAGACAAAAGAATTTAATGAATAACATGATCAACACCAATAATGAAGCAGGATTAAGAATAAATATTTAATTTGTAAATCGAGTACAATAATTAAATCACAATTGCTCAATCAAAATGACAAAAATACAAACCTAATTATCAATACTGTTTACAGAAATTAGTATATTGATGTGTCAGACGAATGTCACTTTCATATGACAAGTAACATATTTCCAAACCTCTCTTTCAAGTGTCTTCAGAAGTTTATCGTATATTTATTATTGGTGATCACAATTTAATGCTTTAATTAATTCTTAAATATAAATATGTTTTTATTCTAATTGTAATCGAAATTCAGGCATACCGCGGATATGTCAATATCCGGTAAGTTAGTTAAACAAATACAAAATAATACAACAAAGTCTAGCAAATAATTAAAATCCACAATAGGTAAACTTATGTAAAACAAAACTTAAAATGAATGACAATAATATACTATTGATAGAAAAATCTAATGAACTCCTTCTAAAATACTTCAGGTATATAAACCGGAATAATGGAAAATGAGAACATAAATGACTTAAATAAGAATCATATGGGGCTTATAATTATCATCTTAAAATAAAATTGTTGATTTATTTTGATTACGAAATATTTTTGTGGCAATAACGAAATTGATTGGTGCTTATTGCACGAAGAAATCATTTTGTTAACAATGATCTCAAATTTTATTGAATCACACAGAGCTCCGGTATATCTGTTATAAACATGAAAGCTCAGGATAGCAAACTATTTATTTCTTTTTTATTATTTACTAATAATAATTATTATTATTTTAGTCATTTATTAACATTATTAAAACTCGATTTAAAATTTCATCTGTAAGTGTTAATTGACCTGCAAAAATTCATCCATAGTTTTAATTATTTTAAACAAATTGATTCGGGTTACTGTTTTAAATCTTTATATAAATCATTATATTTTAATTACATTATTTTAAATACCATTTAACGGCAATTAATTCGATATTCATCTCCAATATCATCAAAATAACACACACACACACTTTGAAAACGTACATGAGTAAGAAAATATCAGAAATTACATCTCAAACTCAACATTAGACAGTCTGGAAATGGACAAAATTGCAGAGAAAAACGTCACATGAATCTCGATGAACAACAAAATTTGAAGATAGCTACTACTGATAATGTTTATTTAATACATTGAATGATTGTCTTATTATTTCTGTTTGAGACAGAACAAGATATGAGTAAGATATGATATCATTAATTTCTGTTGAAATATCATGATACATGTTGTATTTACATTCATTCAAAATCTAAAAATGACCAGAAAATGTTGTAATCATTGAATAGAATAGTTAGTTAATTATTGATTAGAATAGTTTAAAGAAACTTAGTTGAGACTCCAAAGTCAGTATTAGAAACACCCATGCTTTCATGGAAACTAATCCTTATATATGGCAATGAAATTTTTATAAATATTGTTTAATAAATAAACATTGTGAGAATAACTGTGTTCATCTGATTATTAAAATCTAAAAATATCGAACAATATGCCATGCGATTTATAAGTCTCCGTCTCTAAAACTAAAATAGAATAAGAGTATTTTAAAGGTTTTATTTCTTCTTCCTTGAGATATCCGTAAACAGAAGTTTGTGAAATCATTCACACTCGTGTAGTTTCTCGTTCATTTGTCCCATTATTCTTTTTCCAAAATTTGTCGCCTCCTAATCATTTGAAGATTCTACAGTACTTCTAAGTACTAACTAATAATATATTTTGAAATTAAATTGAGTTTGTTAGATTTCCATAAAGAGACACATTACTTCAGTGACCATCAATAATGCTGGGTTATCAATCTACAATTTAAATATTAGGCTGAATCAAAAGTTATTCATGTTTTTTAGTTGTTTAAAGTTTTTGTTTTACCAAATCATTTAAACATAACATAGCTACGCAA
>JBBMOY011133661.1:0-16923 GCA_037951405.1 Platydemus manokwari
TTAATTCTTCGTCCAAACAATATTTCAAAAGGAGAATATTGAATTGAACTTTGATATGTTGCATTGATGATGAATTCTATCCGCAGTATTAATTTATCCCAAGCCTGTTTCTCTGATGCCATCGTTGTTACCACCATGTCTCTGACCGTTCTAATAATCCTTTCGGCTAAGCCACTTGCCTGATGTTGGTACGGGGAGATAAATTCTTGTTTCATTCCAAATCGTGTTGCTAATTCTTTCATTTCCCTTCCTTCGAAGACTCTACCCCGATCAGTGAGCATTTATTTTGGAGCACCATGTCTGTAGATCCATTTATTTATGATGGCCTTCAAAATAGCAGTTTCGTCTTATCGAATAAGTGACACCAAGCTTACTAACTTACTGAATCTATCTACTATAACCAACAAATATCTCGTTTTAGTCATAAATTCCCCAAAGTGCGCAATATCAACAACGATCTGTTCCAGAGGCCCAAACTTTTCCTTTGGAATCATAATTTCTTAAGTTTACCCAGTGTATACCTTCCGTTTAGCACAAATATCATAATTCCGTACTTCATGTTCGATGCTTCATGACATATTTGGCCAGAAGTAAATTTTTTGAATATAATCTACCAATTTCTTATTATCAATATGGCACAACTCTTCATGAAAATATCTCGTAAGTTTTTGTGAATAAACCTCTAGTACAATAATTAGCTTTTTTCCATTCTCATTATACACCACCATATCTTCAAACAATTCATATTTCTCTAAACTGTTAAAATATTTTCTTTTCTTCACCTCTGAATTGACTTCTGCTTCTGTTTTCCTTAACCATTTTCGAATGGAACCAACGACAGTATCTTTTTGTTGAATCTTTCTTAGTTCGTCATTATTTTGCAATTGAGTGCTCGACAACATTGATAAACCGAGATTTTGGTTTAGCTTTTTTAGCGTCTTGATGCTGAGTTAAGCATTGTGAACAAAATTCTTCGCCTATCCTTGAGAGTCCATCTGCATTTCCGTGATCTAATCCTTTCCGATATTGAAGTTCAAAATTGAATCCAGATAACTTTGCAAACCATGTTTGAAACTGAGGGCTTATCGGTTTGTTAGTTTTCTTCATGTATGTCAAGGCTTTGTGATCGGTGCGGGTCACAAATTTCTTTCCCAACAAATAATGTTTAAAATGCATAGTAAACTCGTGGATTGCCAAAAGCTCTTTCCTCGAGACGCAATAACTTTTTTCATGGCTGTTAAGAGTTCTAGAACCATAGGCTACTACTCTCTCTTTTCTATTGTCATCCAGCTGGCTTAGAACGCCTCCAATCGCTTCAAAACTAGCGTCGGTGTCTAAAATCATCTTTTTGTTTGGATTTGGAAAAGCAAAAATCGGAGCTGTGCTTAATTGTTCCTTAAGGTTTCCAAAACTTTCCTCACACTCTGTACTCCACTCCGATTTTTTGTCACTTCCAGTCATCATCGCATATAACGGAGCTGTAATTAATGCATAATCCTTGATAAATCCTCTGTAATAATTACATAATCATAGGAACGACCTCAACTGAGGGATGCAACCAGGTTTAATTGCTTCCTTAATCTTCTTTACTTTATCGTCATTAGTTTGTATACCTTCTGAACTGACCGTATGACCCAGGAAATCCAATTATCTAATGCCAAAAGTGCATTTCTCGGGATTGGTTTTTAAACCTGATGATTCTATTATCCTGAGTACCTTGTCCAATTTCTCATTGTGTTCCTTTACTGTTTTTTCATGCACTAAAATATTGTCCAGATAAACCAGAACCCCTTTGTAAATCAATTCCTTGAATATTGTATATATTAGACTCTGAAACGTTGCTGGCGCGATACATAATTCAAAAGGTAGTCTGTTAAAAAAGAATTGCCCAGTTCTTGTGCTGAACGCCGTTTTCATTTTAGAATCTTCCTCCAGTTCACCCTGATAATATACTTGGATTAAATCTATCTTGAAGAAAACCATCGCTCCATACACTGAGTCCAATAACGTTTGAATGTCAGGTACCGGAAAAGAAAACTTCTCAATCTGTTCGCTTAATTTTCTGAAGTCTAAACACATCCTGATCGATCCATCGTTCTTAGTAACCACGAGCAAAGGAGAGTTTCAAGGGCTCTTGCAAGGTGTTATGACATTACTTTCCAAAAGATTTTCTATCAATTCTTGAATTTTGGTTTCTAAATTTATTGGCTGCTTTCTGAGATTTTGAGCAATAGGTTCCCTTTTTGTACGGATTTCGTGCTTCACCAAATCTTATTTAGTTCCAAATCGAACCGAGAAGCCATAAAATTGAGCCATTTTCTTTATTACACCTATTCAATGAAATATCATTCTGGTCAGCATTACTCTTCAGTGCCATTTCGATTCTATCTTGGTCGCTGTATTTCTTTCCCACATCCTTGGCATCAATTGATTTTATCCCTGCATGGAATATTCCACAAGTCTTCATCATATCAACTCCTCCGATAAATAATGGTGAAATTTCTTTTACTACAATGATCTCCTTTACTAGAATTTTGTTGTTCCAAACTATTCGGATCCTTATTTTACCTAGACACGATTTGTGCGTATTGGAGAATACGCCAGCCAATCGAACATCCGAATTTTTAATCTGCGCCTCTCCAATGCGCTTCTAATTGCTCTTGTTCATTACTGTTATTGATGCACCAGAATCCCATAAAATTTCAATATGTGTACCGATGCACCCAATTTACTCCACTGTCTACCATCTGCTTTCTGATACATCTGTGAATGCTTCCTTTTCTTCTTGGCGTCTTCCTTCTTTACGTCTATTCCATCTTTAGCTGATATGTCCTATTGACTCAAACCTACTGACGAGATAGGCACAGGAGGTTGATTCCAGTTTTTTTGTCTTCCATAGAGAGTGAGCTTACACAATCACTTGCTTCACTTTCAGTTTGAATATTAGCTTCATCTTCTCCCTCTTGAATGCACAATATTCTCCTTGAACTGTTTTAACTAGCCTTACTGGTAAATGACATTCTCTTAACGAATGTCCTTCTATCCGCATATCAAACATTTATTCCGAAGTGGACATTCAAACTTCCGGTGTCCAAAATCACCGCATCAAAAACAAGCACCTTGTTTCAAATAATTGCCACGTGGTGTGGGTTTTCCTCTACAATCGTTGTAGAATTTAGAAGCATTGATCTTGTTGGTCTCTCATTGTTTGGAGATTCAGTGTGATTAACTGATGTTCGATGATATTCTTTTACACCAAAATCCCTTTTCTGCACAATTGTACTTGGCTTTTTGAACGACGTCTCCTTCTGAAAGGTCTTTATTGGTTTACTTTGAAATACTGACTGAGCATATGTCTTCTTGATGGCTTTTATGGGCTTCGTCGAAGTCAACTTCTCAAAATTGACAGCCAGCTCTCTTCTTCTATCGTCGGACATTGCAGGGTCGAGAGTAAATGACTCTTTCAATTTCTTGCTATTTAGACCTTGCAGAATAAATAGTCTTGAAATTTCTTCAAGAGTGTTTTTCTTGTCAAACACCTCCAAAACTAGCTTCTTTACTCGAAGTTCATAACTGCGATATTTTTCATCTGGTCTTTGTTGCATTGCTGCCAAATCCTGAACCTTGTCATATACTGTTTTGGCATGAGAAAATGTTTCTAAAAACCATTTCTCAATTTCTTCATTTGAAACAGCCTCTTTGAAACTGCTGAATTCTTCCCACAGTTGTTCGGCGTCATCTCTCAAAAGCATGTCAAATGAGAATGATAGTTCCATTTGATTAAATGCCTCGAAATCTTTGGTTGTTCGGATCCATTTCTTACCGTCTTGGAATGATGAATCGAAGAATGATGGTTTCGGAATTAATAACTCCTGCGTTTTTTGTGGCAGATTCGCAAAAATTTTCTGCCTCTCCTCTTGTTTAGCTCTAGTCAGAGCGTTAATTTCTGTGTGGTAAGTCGTGTCCATCAATATTTTATTCTATTTCAAAATCACACGCGTTTGTTTTTAATATTAAAACAAATCTCAATTTTTTATCTAACTTTTATAAATATCAGTATATGCTTTGTACATAATTATTTCATAATATCAAAATCATAAAACAGTTACAAATCGAATATTATAAATTTTTCATAAAATCAAATATCCCAAAAATATCAGATAATCAGATAATGTCATATCAGATAAAATTCAAAAGATTGATGATCACACATATTTAATATTTTAATAGGAGAACTTCTGATTTGAGATTCTTTAGTATTTGATTTGGAATTTGAAGATGAATGATATTTGCTAGCCTTAGTCGTCCAAACCCACGCTCCAATTCTTCTTTCCCAGGACCCCTTGTTACTTTTTCTCAATATAATGAATACAATAAAAATCTTATTATTTATTATATTATTTTGATGAGCTTACGTGCGTATTCGTTACGTGTTGGAGAAAAGGTCAATAAATTTTTTAAATTAATTTATCCCATAATTATTAAAAATGAAATTAATTTTCTTTTATTATTTTTTAATGCTATCTATTAAAATTGTTGATATTTTTCGATGATTTAATTCTTACAGATTGTGATTGATTTGACACACACTATTCGTGCTGTTCTTCACTGCTTTGAATTCAATAGTTTTTAATATCAAATATTTAATCGAATATTTTTAATTTTTATTATTAGAACTAATTGAATCACTGACACTTGTAGACACAATATATTTATTGAAAAAACTAAATTAATCCGCCTTTCAATTATTTAAACAAATACAGCGTGTTTGATTATTTAACCACGTTGCTCACCTCCTCTTAAGTTCCGCTCCATTGTTTCACCCACTCTAATAATCTGAATTTTATCGCATGAGGGAATTGAATCTCCACTAGTATCCATTCTTCTTCCTTTTATGGCATTGTCTCTCCCACCTGAACAATTCGATGTGTTCTTCTTCCCCTGTCTGGCTTAGACATTATGTTGGCTGCCACTTTAGAATTTTCTCTACCTGCTAGTGCAATACCATTTCGAGTTTGGTTCTTGTGACTTACATACGTATGGACATTGATCTTCCCTTCGTAGATTATCTTCAAAGGCGAGAACTTCGTTGTTTATTGATGTGTTGCGTTTATGTAGAACTCTATCCTTGACAACAATTCAGCCCAACTTTTCTCGGTCTCTTACCCTTTAAGGAAGTTTTTATCATATCTCGTACTGCCCTGATGACTTTTTCCCCTATCCCGTTCTTGTTTTATTCAAAATTTTGAACACGCCTCTCATATAAATTTACCTCAAAATTGTTTCCCATTATCAGATAAATTCAAAACGATAAATCCACGAGTTCAAGATGACCTGGAAGATTGTATTTTCGTTCTGCTTAGATGTAGCAGTGAATCTCACCAGTTTGCTGAATCTATCGATAATGCCTACTTGCCTAAGTGGCGGAGTTCCTCGTGACCTGTCTTGACAAATTAAGCTGCAAAAAATTTATTGGCATTATAGCAGCCAAACCCTTATCTTTCTCCAGCATCAGCGTATTGTCCACCACCTTCAGCTTATTTTTAATTCTCGAAAGTGAATGTTTATTCCTGAATTCCGTGCTCATTAAAGTTGTTTCATCATTTTGCAATCTGAACGTCTCCACTTTTAATGCATCTTTATGCTGTGCTTCCAACATTATCTCCGATTTTATTAATATTTGGGCTAAATATTTGGTCCACCGAGTTTCGTCTTGCTTTTTTCGGATTTTTTCCGTTTTTGCATCATCATGACTCGTCTGCATATACTGTCTCGTTGATCCTAGACAACCCATCTGAGTTCCTACGACTCTCTCCTTTTCTGTATTTTAAATCGAAATCGTATTCTGACAGCGCCGCCATCCGTGTTTGAAATTGAGAGCAAATCCGTGTTCGTGTCTTGTACAAGAATACAACTGCTTTGTGATCGATCCTTGCGATGAATTTCTTTCCGTACAAGTATTGTTTAAAATAAATAACATGCTCGTGGATAGCCAGTAGTTCCTTCCTGGTAACACAATCCCCGTTCTCTTGACTAGTCAGTAATCAAGACCCATAGGCTATAACTACCTCTGTTCCTTTTTCAGTAACTTGGCTTAGAGCAGCCCTGATTGCACCAAAACTCGAGTCCTTATCGAGTACAAATATCATATTTTTCTTGGATAATTCTAAATTGGTGATTCACATAGTGCAGACTTTAGTTTCAAAAAACCTGTTTGACACGACTCTGACTATTGCATTCCTAATCTCCACATGCGCCCGCGGTGTATAGTAGAGTCGCTATTAAAGCATAATACTTTATGAATCACCTGTAATAGTTTGTCAGCCCTAAAAATGATCACAGTTTGCTCGTACACTGTGGTGCTGGGGTAGCTCGTATCTGTTCGATTTTGTCGCAATTAGTTTGTATGCCCTTGGCACTGACTATTTGGCTTAAAAACCTTACTCTATCTTTAAATTGCGTACATTTCTCCGGATTCACTTTCAGACCCGACTCTTGAATTCGTAGAAACATGGCTTCCAGTAGATAGTCATGCTCTTGCTGAGTTTTTCCGTATATTAGCACATCTTACAAATATAGCAAAAGACCCTTAAGTAACAATCCATCCAACAGCTTGTGCATTAGTTTTTGAAAGGTTGCCGGTGCTGTAGATAAACTAAACGTGAGTCTGTTGAAACAGAATTGGCCAGTTCTTGTGCTAAAAGCTGTTCAATCCTGAGATCTTGAACTTAGTTAGACTTGGTAATAAGTCTGTCCCAAATCTATTGAGAAGAAATATTTAGCATCCGCAAAACAATCTAGAAATTGATGGATATCAAGCATAGGAAAACTAAATTTTTCTGTCACTCCGCTGAGTCTTCAACAATCCACACACATGGGTCCTTTTTTCCTACGATGACCAGTGGTGAATTCCAAGCACTCTTGCATGGTCTTATTACTCCTCTTTCGAGCAGGTTTTTTATCATATCTTCAACTTTTGCTTATAAGCGCATAGGCTGTCTTTTGGGTTTCTGCGAAATAGGATTTCTGGTAATTATAATATCCTGAACAACTAGGTTGGTACTGCCTAGATTCAATTCCAAAGCCCTGAATATATTTCCGTATTCATTGATGGATTTTCCAATTCTACCCGTGTTCCCAAAATTGATCTTTTCCAATGCGAGTCTGGATCTTTCCTCATCTGTATAATTTTCATTAAATTGTGATGAATCGATTGTGGCCATCTCTTTCAGCTGAATCTCGAATGCATTTATCATGTCAACACCTTTGATAAAGTCGAGGCAAATTCTTTTTGTAATAAAAACTCTGAGTTTCCGTTTCTTTTCTTTCCACTAGGCAATCACATCTGAGTAACCCAGAGGACGTTCGGTATCCGTTGAAAAAAATCTACTAAGTTTAATCAAACTATCCTGCAATTTTGAGCTTCCCACTTTCTTCCAATAGTTCTCGCTCATCACTGTGATAGACCCCTTCGAATCCCACAACATTTCTTCTTCAGCTCCGTTGATCAACACGTTACTCAACACCCTATTATCGTCTTTCTTAAACATCTCTTCACATTCGGTTCCATTTCGAATTTCCTTGTTATCTATTGATTCAACCCCACCGACGAAATGTATGCGGCGGAGCTGCCATGGTTTATTTGGTCTTCTACCTCGTGCATTACTGGGTCTTCGATTGAATCAAATTGATCCTCGTTTTCGACCTGAATACATAAAATTCTACTTTTTACTCTGTGTCTGTTACCTCGTATTAAATGGCATGACCTGAAATGACGGTCTTCTTGTCCACATACTAAACATCTGTGCCTTAGAGAGCACTGGCCTCTGTAATGTTTTCTTTTTCTACAGCAGAAGCAATTGTCTCCGCGCAAGCTATATTCTTTTGAATCTGGCATGCCTAGACACTTATTGTGCAGTGTCTTGGCCATGTATTTCATTGAATACACTCTACCTGAAGCGAATTTATGTTCCGTGTTCTGATAATATGTGATGGTTTATAATTACTTGATTCGTTTCTTTCTTTTTTGAACTGGTTATTCCACCTGTAACTTCTTCCAGTTTTTAGTGCTTGAACATCGCTGTCTCTACGGATTGCATTCACTCCCTGGGGATCTCGTTGAAAACTTTGTTTTCGATTTTCGAACATCTTTTCAACACTTCTAACTTCTATTATATCCATGTTTGAATTTAGGTCAAGATCATCTTTTAACCCATTGGATCGTGTTCTCTTGCTGATGATATCTATCACCATGGAATCTTGCTTCAATTCGGAATTAATCACCGCTTAAACCAATCTGTGAACCCTCAAAGGTGGCAAACCGTTCGCTCCCCAATTGTTTAACATTAGCAAGTTCGACAATCATATCCATTATAGATTTTTTGATTATAAATGTATCTTCAAAGCACGATTTAGCTAGCTCTTCTGTGGTATCTTCCGATTTGAATTGGAATTTCTTCCATAAAATGCCTTCCTCGTCTGAAAGCACTAAATTAAAAGCATTAATCAGGCTGAGACTATTAATTAATTGCCACTCCCCTTTATCTTTCATCCACTTTGCGGCCTCATTTGAATTTCTTCCATCGAATTTTCGAATATTGAAATTGAGAGCTTCCTGCCCTTCTCCCGCCAAGCTTTGTAGTAGCTGTGTCTTCTGCTAATTCCTTGTAATTACATTGATCTGTAAGGCATAGTCGACAGTTACATCACGGGCATTTTTAGACATAATACTTATTCGAAAAACTAAACTAAGTCGCCAACGAATTATTTAAACAAATACAATGTGCTTGTTTATTTAACCATATTATAACCTATTTCATGTATTTTAGACACCAACAGAAGCGACTTCTGTCTACTATAATACCGAAGTAGCAACGCGCAATATATATATATATATATATATATATAACGCGCAATAATGAAATTAAGATATAGTCACAGGATCACTAGTTAAGTCACCTGACATCTATTTGCAATTTCTGGTGCTTGTATGAACCTAGGTGGGATCTATGCTCGGCTTTGCTCTTCAAACTAATATTTTGATAGTTATAAGACCTATTTTAGTTTACTAATTTTAAATTATGAATTCAAACATTGTTGTTATTATAAGTAGTAAGGTTTAATTTATATTCAATTGCCGGAAACCATTCCTTATTTTTGTTCTGATGATGAACAACGCATGCAATCAATCAATTTATTATCTTTGACAATACTGCGTTGATTATATTAAATTTAATATGGTTAAATATATCTGAATATCTTTCTTGCTTAGTTTTGTTTTAAAGTTACCTGGTACTCAGACACCACTTGTAGTTTTATCTTTGAGGATTTCAGATGTGTTAACGTATTTAATCATGTTGTATAATTTTGAGTTTTCTAAAATCATAACACATTCTATTTTTGTTATTGTGCTTATTGATCACAATATTGATATTTTGGGTCAGCTAATAATGGTTGATTAATCGGTTAATATAGTGGGAAACTTTTCAACGTTTCATAAATATCTTTTGAAGTCAGATACATAGGTTAGTCGCTGAGAATTATTACACATTTTAACGTCTTTACAAATTGTACGGTTATACTGAAAACTTAAATTATTCACATGTTGATAAACAAAATAATATTGTGTTGGAATCTATTGTTTCTTTAGTAACAATATATCGCCGCATATTGCATATCTTACATCATACATATCGAAATATCAACAGTGCTATAATGAGATTTTAAATCAAGTATTATTGTGTTAATTGATTATATTATATAATAATTTATAACACGCAAAAATAACTTGACTGCCAATGGTCAAATAATTGGTGGAATTCAGTCATCAATTATCGATCTTTAGCAATTTTTTACACGATAACAGTTCACATTATCATTGCTTTCCATGATTAAAAATAACTTAAATTTGACCACGTAGTTGAGATAAATATTTATTCACTAAATAATGTCCACAACCTAAACTTGTATTAGAAATAAATTAATGGATGCGTTACAATAGTACTTGATATAGAAATAACATCCCAGTTGGAATTATTTATAACAATAACTCTTACAATAAAAATATCGAAAAGGTGGTTGGCCAGTAAAAAATTTTCTTCCATATAAAACATCAATATTAAATATAGACAGTTTAAAATAAGAAAATCTGTTTCATTGAATAAAATATATTACAAAAACATCAAAACTTATATTAAAATTAATTACAAAAATGCTCTAAGGTTCAAATAAGAATTCTGTAATAGTTCGGAACTTGGTTCTTTCGAGTGTTGCTGGTATTGATTTTGAGTCTGTTGCAGTAAATGTTGATTCAAGTCACCACTTTGGATGGGGAAATTATCCATTTTTGGAAGAATAAAGCATGGATTATTGTTTATTGGTGACAGCGAGAGTGGCTGTTGTGTGTAATATGGTTGTTGCTGCTGCTGTTGTTGTTGTTGAAGTGGAACAGTGGGAATGGAATTGAAATTCTGTGGATTGGCATTGGCAGTGTTATATTGTTGGTATGGAGGCTGTGAATGTTGTACCTGATGATTCTGATAAATAACCACTGGATTATTTAAATTCAACGATTGAGGTATGATATTGGGATGCATGACGACCATTTTATTTTGCTGATAACGAGAATGAAGCACAGCCGCTAATTGCATCCGTGAAGCATTTTTATTCGTCAATGCTAATTGAGAATTAGGACATATTGGCAAATAAGTAGACATGGTTTCTGATGGATTGGAACCGGATATTACATTTCCATTATTATTGGTGATTTGTGGATCGATTGGACCGGGATTTCTTATTTGATTGAGTGAGTTGTGGAAATTTTTATTGGTCAATGAATTTTGATTATTCATCGAAATATTGGGGATCTGAGTATAACTATTCAATGACATGGTCGGCACATTTAAATAATTGCGTAATAAAGAATTATTGGATTCGATTAATAAATTATTTGTGACTGGATTTGATGAGTGAAGGCTGTTATTTAAAGGATCAGTGGAAGAATTGGTAATATGTTGAGGATTTACTGCGGGACTCATTGTGGGCTGTTGATTGTTGCCCATTACAATGAAATTGTTTAATCCAAGAGCATTGAATGATGATATTTGATTATTCAGTGATGGATTTGTGATTGACATGCTTGGATTTGGAGCTGGTGTAAGATTAGGCATTGAACCGATTTGTTGAACACCAATTAACTGAGTCGTGTCATGTGTGACAGCATTTAATGGATTGATATTATTTGAATAAAATGATTGGATGGAATTTGCTTGAGGCATATTAATCAAAGGTGCACTTGGAACGGGTCTCATGTTGTTATTGAGAGGAGTTTTGCGAGGAAGTTCAGCTCGATAATCGTTAATTGTTCTCAACACTGGTACTTGAGTCGGTTTAGGAAGCTCAATTTTAGGTGGAGTAAGTTCTTTGGGAATATCTCTCGATTCATAATGTCGAGAACTGACAAAATCATCATCAACTGTGGATATTTGTTCTGGTTTTTCCTTAATGGTTTGTATTGGCGGTTTGGGTTGATCAACCACTTTTCGGTTCTTAAAATTTTTTATCAGATTCATCATACTTTCACTACTGGTACCAGTAGTTGGTTTCAGTTCATTGGTTTGTGAAATAAGTTTCTTTTCAATATTTCGATATGTTTTTAATCCTTTCGATTTCAAACGAATCGGTGGAACTGATAAGGTTTTTGGTGATGTGAACGATTTCGATTTTACTTTAGGTTTGATTGGTAGTGGGTGATTTTTATTGGGCGATTTGAGGCCAATTCTAGGAGAAATTGGTAATTCTGGATTATTCGATGTATCATTAATTATATTCGTATTAGTCTTGTTGACTTTTTCCTCGACTAGTGTATCTATCTTTTCCAATGGCATTGGCGTTATGGTATTATCACTGTTTCTCCAACATAAATGATCCTCATGGAAACGAATGACAAGCTGTGGGCATTCAACATTTGCTCTACGAGCAGAAACCAAATTAGCAGAATCTATATTTTTCCTGCAAAACATCCTCTAATAAGACAAGGGACACATTTTGGTACAATATTAAACGAAAGGAATTTATCATTTATTTCAATCAAAACATTAACTAATATCAATGTTTAGTGATAATTTTTAATAAAATATTAAAAAAACACAAGAAATTATAATAATATTGTAATAGATGATTAAGCTCAGTTGCATCAATAAAGCGAACCTTATTTACAAATGGTATCTAAAATGTTTGGCCATTTCGAAATATCATATGTTTAGAACAGTGCTTGTCTAAGAGTGCTCGAATACATATAAATAATTCTATGAATATTCGATGTTTATTAAATAATAGATATCAAGTTAACATCTGTACGTAGTGAAGGATTAATTAATCGGGATCGAAGGACATGTCAGATGACGATTAGAATCTAATAGATTTAACAAATATGAATTGTTCCAATGAAGTATGTTGGGAAAGATTGATTATATTTGCTAAAATACACTAAATTAATTTATTAAATTTTATAAAGCCAATTTAATTGAAGCTTTATAGACGCACTGGCCATGAATATAGTTAACCAATTAAGGGACCTAATTATAAATCTATCTATCTATTTATAATGGACATCTCGCAATAATGAGTATCTTGGTAGGAGTTTTTCAAAAAATGTTAAGTTCTTGTAAATTGATGAAATCTTAATATTTTTGTCGTTATTACAACTTGATAGCTTAAAATTATCAAGCCCTTAATATATAATAATAATGATAATAAAAAATCATTTTTATAGGAAAGTAAATTTATATAAAATTATATTTGATATTTATAAAAAGTACTTAATTGAATAATTGATGAAAATGATTATTTTCAAACATTTTATAACGCTGTTGGCGACCACATTTGTGGGGGGGGGGTGGCAGGGTACATGATTTCTGTGAGTGCGTGTAGGCACCCAAATCCGATCTCACAGCACTCAACAAATTACATCATAAAATGATTTCAATAAATTATGAAAAATCTGATAAAAATCAATAATGAACAATGAAAAAATTCTAGAAAAAACACTTCTAATAGACATGAAAAGACGATAAATTTGACAGAAAATCATAATGATAATAAAAGCATAAAATATTGATAAATTTCAATGATATTGGTTTTTTAATTTAATTTTTTTTTATCAATGTGCACCTCAAGACCGTGCTGAATTGGAAAATAATATCATTGTCAAGCATCAAAGGTTTGGCTAAGCCATTCGAGGATTTTATTTGTTGATATAATTCTTAGAACGAATTATTTTACATAATAAATAAATGGATGGAAAAAATTACTAGTGGAAACATTTAACATCAGTTTGCAAGACAACCAGAATCCAACAGTGCCCTTTTAAAAATTAATTTAATCATTTGACAATTTTTTCTCCCTCATCATTTCAAATACTGAAAAAAATCTAATCAATATTTGAGTACTGAATTAATGGTAAGAAAATATTTATATCAAATCAAAATAATTCAATCAATCGTACTCACCATTTTATCAGAAACATTAATTGATCTTTAATAATACCAGCTGACAAAATCGCTTCCGGTTCTCGCGATCGCGGAAATCCTCGCGGCTTTACAGGAGGCTCCTACAAAATTGGTTCTAAGCTTATTTCATGTTTCAATGCGTAATACTTTGATCAAGACTTCTTCGGGTAATTCTTCGAGCACCAATGAGTCGTCCGTTGAAATGGATTTTCTTTTCTTCAATTTTTTTAATTTCTTTTGTCGTTGAAGAAATTCCTGAATCGGAAAATAATCGAGTCTCAATATTCATTCATCATACTTTTATCAATTCGGGACACTCTAGATTTTCTTCTGGTTCCCATGTATTTTCAGAATCAGGAAAACCTTCCCATTTCAGGAAAAATCTGCGAACACCATTACAAACTCTCATTTTCAAAATCTTTTCAACCATGAATATCTCTTGGACATTCTGTGGCATGTTTTCGGGGAAAAATGAATTGGGATCTTTGGAATTTTTGCTTTCTGTTTTTTTCGACGATCGTACCGATTCGACACTACAATCAGATTCATTTCCTGACCGATTAGCAATCGATGATTCCATAGATTTATTTTTATTGTCAGAAGAAGTTATTTTATCTTCATTTTCATTTATTTGAACATTATCATCATTATTAATTATTTCCGTCGTTAACGATTTCAATTTGACAGAATTATTCTCGCTTTCATCTGAATTCAATTTAAATTTTTTCTTCTTTTTGGATTTTTTTGTTTTTTTCTTTGAGATTTTGTGGATTTTTACTGGCTTAATGATATTCGATTCGGGTGGACAATCTGTTAATTTCAAAGCAGATCCTTCACCATCGTTGTTACCATTTAAACTTTCAGAAGTCAGACTAATCGGAATGGAATTCTGAATGTGAACATCATCAATCGAAGCGTGATCGTTATTGTCCGTATTATTTTGAATGTCATCTTTATTATCATTGACTATATGTTCACAATTTTCAGATTCAGCTGGAATGACTTTCTCGTTATTTGTTGATTCAGTACTATTTTCAATCTCATTAATAACAATATTTTCATTTTCATCACATTCATTCCTTAATATCGTTACTTCTTCATCACTCTCATTATTACTGATATTATTTTCAATTTTTTCTTGGTCTTGATTATTTTCGTTTTCTCGACTTTGAGCTTCTTTATTTTCCCAATTAAGAAGAAATTCCTTGAAAAAAAGGAAATACAAACATGAAACCAAAAAATGATAGTTGTGGAAAAAATAAAACATTATATAAATGGAAATTTTATTGAAAATCATTATCTTAGAGCAGTGGTTTTCAACCTTTTTGCTGGAGACAAACCCCACGGAAACAGTCCTCTGGCTCGAGGAACCCCTATGCAATAATGTAGGGAGTTTAATTCTGTTAAATTTAGTATATTTAAACAATAACTAATGATAAAATGATATAAATAATAATAATAAAATAGATTTTCGAAATTGAATTTAACATGTTATTTATTTGTTCGTTGTTCTAATTTAGAAATTGCGGAAACCCTGGAGTGTAATGGTAGAACCATAAAGTTCCGCAGAACACTAGTTGAAAACCACTGTGTTAGAGAGTTCATTTTCATTGATGTTGATCATTCATATGCAGAGTCACTGGTATGATATGATGTCAATAATTATACTGAATAACTAGAACAGTATATGATAAAGCAGGTTTAAAATGTTGCATTCTGTAAATCTATTTAGAAGCCAACCTTGATTAAATTTGTACAAATAATTTGAGAATATTTAAATAAAAAGTCAATTTTATAACAATTTAAATGAAAATTCGAGATTAATTATCATTTGACTATAAATTTCATTTTCCTGCAGTATTTTGAAACATGAGAATCACTTATTATCATTATAAAAAATACTGACATGATCCAATTCTATCAATGTATATGATATTTTATTAGGTTATAATTGGATTCAGAACGCAGTAAAAACACATCGAAGTAGGGAAAAATATATCAAACTTGTTTTAAATGATCTTCATTTATAAACTTATTAATAATATTAAAAGATTATTTAAAATTTACAAGTTTATTATTGTTTAAAAATTTTTCATTAACCAATATCTACGACTAATTCCATTTATTGTTTTCGAGAATAGTGTGCGTAAAAAGCAAATTTAGTCTGGGAATTCTCAGAAATACAATATTATGTGCTGTAAAATATTTAATGCCAATATTATGTTTTCATGTAACAGGATGAGTTTACGAACGCTATCACCGTTTACCACATATTTTTGACGCTCAAATTGTTAAATGTTATTCATAAAAGATATTAAATAAAAAACAATGTCACCATAAATCACGGGTTATTGATATTTAATAAAAATCTGATTGTGTTTAAATATTCGAGGCCAGAAAGGATTATATATTGTAATTACTCTAAAGCACAAATCATAAAGGGAGACTACAATTGTCTGAAATCATTGAAAACCTAACACTGTTCATGAATCATTGAAATGAAATGTATTCATTTTTGGAAAAAAAACATTTCTTATGCTCTAAATTGGATTGGAATAAATGTGATTTCAAAAAATTATAAATATCACGAATAAAAAACTAATTAGTGAGGAATAACCAAAATCATTACAAGCTTTATTTGTAGGACATTTTAATGGCAAAAATTGAACTGAATGATTTATTTGTGACTCCCATTCAAATATAATCAATATGATTTGTAAATAAATAAAATTATACACGAATAAAACGTGCAAAATATCAACGAAATGTCTATCATATAGACCAAGACCATTTAATCCATTTTCGCTTTATCTTATCTCTATCATTTCAAAGGGTTTCTTGAAGGTCTAACTATTTATCAAATTGGAAATAACTGATATTTTATTTATCAATAATTTTGAATGAAAATTTTTTTCCATTATTTCTCGTGTCTCTCATAGAATTTTAGTCGAGGATTTAGTTGTTGGAGACAAAGAAATATTTATCATCAAAATATATGGGAAGAAAATAATATGGAAATGAAAACAATACCAAATAATGTTGAAATAGTTTGTAAAATAATGAAATAACAATTCATTTCATTCTCATTTATTATTACGTAATTTTTTATTAAGGAAAATAATATATTATATAGGCTAGCTTTGTAATAGAATATATTATATCCATAAAATTATAATTATGTCATCAATTATATCATCTCAGAATAAATTCAATTTTCAAAACATTTCAAATGACAAAGCGAATAGTAAAAAAGTTAATAAATAATTAAATTAATCATTTAATACTACTCACAGAATTATTGATAATAAGTAGTACTAAAAACAAAATCCAATAATTAAAAATACATTTACAAAATACGTCCAATATCTAATTCAGTGCAGCGTTTTACTAGAATTTCGAGACAAATTTGCAGTTT
>JBBMOY011133662.1:0-10438 GCA_037951405.1 Platydemus manokwari
TAATAATAATAATAATAATAATAATAATAATAATAATAATAATAATAATAAACTGCCTGTTGGTGAAATACTTATTTACAATCAAGGCTAAGTTCCTGCAATTTTGTTTCAATTTTAATATTTAGCGTTTCATTAAATGTTTTAACATAATGCTATAAATCGTACTCGAAATCTGTTTACATTGGTGTTAATTTCGGTTAATTTTCATATCAATTAAATGGAGTACCAAGTTTAGAAAAATAAGTATTTTCGACACCTCTTTATTTTTTTTATAAAGATTCCATTCCCAAAAAGTTCAAATGTGAATCTTGACAGTTAATAACAATGACAATATTTTATAAATGTATATAAGTAGCGATTTCTAAATTATATGGTATCAATTTTTGAAACTAATCGAATGTATCCATTTTATCGAAGTGTAAAATTTGTATCAATATTCAATTTTATCCGCTGTGAGGATAAATTGGTAAACAATCAATACAATGGCTGGAATAAACGAACCTTTGAAAGAGAATTATTGTAACATAATATTTATAATATTTTATCAAAATACATTATAATCAGAATTATTATATGCGCCGACATGGGAAAAGTATAAGTAGGAGTTGTGAATCTCACACCAGCCCATTATCAGAAATCATTAAGCCCATTGGTGAAACCACTAGAGAAGACTACTGTGTTCGTGTTATTAAAGAAACTACAATCGTATTAGCCATAAAGCCTTCGACGTTTGAGTTGGTATTAATCGTCTGGAGCCATAGTATTATTCTAGTTCAAATATTTCAATACCAGTGAGTTAGATTAATTCTGTAAAATCATAATACATACTATATATCGTATCGTGTTTTATTATAGTATAGAGTTGTATCTCAAAAATTATCTTAAGGTAAATGGTTCGGCTTCTCAAGTTGAAGTTTGCAACCGTAACTTATTCCTGAATTTGTAAGGTCATTGTTTAAGTGTAACTTTATAGTTGTATACTGTAGTCCTAAAATAATATTTGGTGTATATTTGTATAACAATAAAATGTACTGTATCGAAAAGTTGTTGATTTGACAAAATATATAGTATAGTTGTAAGAAAATTAAATTTGAGAAGGACAGTGATAAATATTCGAATCATTGCTGTCAATCGTACTCTCATCAAATAGTATTGATCGCGAGGTAAAGATAAGGAATAGTAAATTAAAATTTTATAGATTGTGCCCTGGGATTGATCCGAACCCATTTGAGACTGATCAAGACGGCATTGATCCATAGTATTTATTTATTAAATTATTGAGACTGATAAAGTATTTGAAACAAGCATCCCCGAAACGCATCAATTCTAAACTACTCGCTTCATTTGTGTTGTGTGTGGAAATGGTAATGTAGCTGAGAGAACTTCTCATGATTGTCATGCCAAGAACTCTCTCGATTTGGCACACACTAATTGCCACTTCTTTCAATTCGTTTCAAATGCTACGAACAGAGTTTCTGTCAATATTGGTTGTATACATTTTTCAAGTCAAAACCTTGTTGAAACGACGTAAATAATAAAGGAGAATACATTTTCGATTAATTTGCTCTTAATTTTTTATCGAAATATAAAATTTATAAAAAAAGTAAACACTAAATCTAGTGCTTTCGTTATTTTATTATATCAGTCTCTTCAAATTAAGGAATCCAATGTTCCGTATCAGAAGGTTATAAAGAGAATTAAAATCTAAAATAATGTGAAAAAGGAACATATTAATTTAAAAAGTCTACCAAACAGAAAGCCAACCGAAACAATAAATCACAATAAGAAATTTACTTGTTCGCACAACAATCCAATTGATTCTCTTAAAAATAAAGCCAACTATAGAAATGAAATTTTTCTTATACCATGAAATTTCTTTGAATGATGAATTATTTTTCGTTTTCTATCTTCGAATTAAGCTAAACATCATGTATGAGATTTCTTGCATTATATTGCGTCCTTAATTCCCCATTATAATATATTATAAAACTATCTTACAAATGTTTCTCATGTATTTCGTTGTTTTGAAATAATGCTATGAGATTATCTCATCATATTTTGTGTAAAAATGACTGGATGAAAGCACGGTTCATTGTACAACTGCTGTTCATCAGTGCATGTCCTCATTTGTCATTGTGGCTAACTTTTCTTACTATTTTTAATTATTTTATTTTGTTTTTTGATTAAAATGCCGGACAATGTTTCTGAAATTCTTATTCAAAACAGCTCTGGTATTTACTGGAGGCTTATTGTCGTATTTTGCATTGTTGCGAGTCATCCCTATTATTTCAAGACTTAACGAAGCTCAATTCAATTTTTCATAACTTTTTGGATCTTTAAAAAGGTTTTCGTTTTTTATAAATTTTCATTTTTATGATACTTATTATTTGATCTTTTAATCATTATTCTTAGGAATGTTCGTTGATTAAAAATTATTTGGAAATTGAATAATATATTTTTAAAATTTTCGCAGTTTATCTTTGAATTGGTGAACACAACAACTTTTGCTTTTAATGATGTCTACGAGGTTTTTAAAGCTTTTATGAATAATATTTGACAATTTTAAATGACATTATTGATTAGAATTAGCTTTAGATAATTTTGAGAATATTTTATTAAATATACTTTAGTGTGTTGAAGTTCTTAATTACATTTTCAATTTTTATATAGTAGTTACAAGTAACAATCTCGAACCAATTAAAATTTCATTACCAAAATAATTTTTCATTCAATACATGCTACTCCCGTGACTTGATAATCGTTCATTTTAATTATCGTCTCTGTCCCAGATCGATCTAAACTTCGAATTGATACCAATGTGTAAAGTCGACTGGGATATCGATTAGGATATAGTCGACAACTTGCTGAGATCATCGGCATCAAAAAATGTATTTAAAGTAACACTCAAGAAAATGAAAACAGCAAGGATAAATATTATTTTGAAGTTATAATTAATTTCTTCTTTTACGCAGACACCTTTAATGGAGATCTAACTTTAATTGATATTACTTACAACAATGTTTTAATAAACTGAATCGAGAGTCTTTGAATTGTTGGATTGAATTTATTTCGACATTTTATCTACCAAAATATTGAATCCAGAATTTGAATAACGAAAATTTTAGATGGTTTCTTAGATGGCTCAATATCAGTCAATATTTCAAAATAAATCCTTAAAAATGATCCGAAGACCATTGCAATGGATTGAATATATAGAATTACTGTTAAGTTATTGCTGATGTTATTTTAATGCTAATCGTTATTATCGATATATTTCAAGCAACGCTAACTTACATTTTAAAAAAAGACCCATATACTAATATGACTAAAATAAGCAAAACATGAGTCATAATATTTAGCAAAATACAAGTTTGTTTAATTTTTCTAGGATAGATTTTGACCTGTCTTGGTCTAAATGTTTTTGATTCGTGACGTCATCGGCCCAGAAAGGCACTGGCTATTACAATGTTGCTTTTTTCTTTCATTCATTTCGGTTCAGTGGAAATGCCAGATTTTCACTGAGTGTTAAATGTTTCCTTTTGCGCATTCATTGACCAGGTTTCGGATTCTTGTCTATGACAGTGCAATTTTTGCTTAAATTGCTTCAGTTGAAGCCGGAAAGTGTACGGGGCCCGCTTTTAATGCAGTTTAAAAATTCAATATTGAAGTCTGGTTTCAATTTGGCTAGCTCATTTGGAAAATCGGTATAGTGGGTTATATTATTTTTGTCTGATTCCTCAAAGTTTTTCCACATATCAATTGGACATTTCAAGCCTACAAGAAGAATCTTTTTCTTCTCGACATTGGTTATCATCGAATAGATGGTAACGCGGAACACATTTGGTTGGCCACTACAAGAATGTCCTTTAAACGGAGACACTTCACAATTTTATTTAGACATCCATTATGACGAGCAACATTTCAAAATAAATCCTTAAAAAGGATTCGAAGACCATTGTAACGAATTGAATCAAATATTACATTTAGAATTACTGTTATGTTATTAAATCTGATATTTAAAATTCATCTTTAATTACCAATAAATCTATTCGTGTTTTAATATTCGATTTTTTTGGTGAAATTTTAAAATAAATAAATATATAATTAGAATAATGGATTTTTATGCTGATCATTATTATCGATATATTTCACGCAACGCCAACTTACATTATGAAAAAAACCCATATAAAAACTCGATATTAATGACTAAAATTAGCAAAACATTTACATATATATTTGTCATGCTTTTGTTGAATTTTGTTCCTTTTTTGACTTTATCTTTAAATGCCATCATCGGTTTTTTGAACTTGATTGAGGCTTCATGTATAGATAATGAATTATGTTGGAAAATAATATTTCAACTGTTCGATCGGTGATTATATCTCATATGGAGATATTTATAAATGAATTATATAATTTTATCAGTAAATATCTGACCATTCTCGTTCAAGAACACTTGTTCGGTAGGAAAATTGTTCTTGTAGAAGTAAATATTTATAAATTCCTATTAGCACGTGGTGAATTAAAATTATTTATAGACCAACAAATAATAATTATTATTATTACTGATATTTTATAACATTAATATTATCGATTTTAATGAAATTTATTATCATTAATATATTAATTATATAAATTTAATTCATTTATATTCTATTTTCCATATTGATGTTGCATTGAAAATAATCGATATTGACTGACATAAATCTATTGAAGACGACGATCTGGGAGAAATGATTATTTTTATTACAATAATGCGCTTCTTTTGGGGGTGAATTTCTAATTGTGATTGTAAATATAGATTAAATCGGGGCGAAAAAAACCGAGATGAATTTCATTGCATTCCAAAAACAAATGAGAATTCGAGACAAAACCAATTATCGAGAAAAATTAAAATTTTCACTAATAGGTTAATTTCTATTGTCGGATATTAATTTTAATAATCGCTTCGAGAAATGATTCAAGTGGAGTGTGAACGGTATTGGATTGGTCGATGTGATTGTGTTTCATTTGAATATCATAATAAGATTTCATCGAGTAGAATATTGATTTAATATAACTCGTCGGATTCATTTTTTTCGAATACCGCTGTGTCTAACCAAGGAAGGATTATTAATTATTCCAATTCTATCCGAGAAATTTGAGACAATGGCAAAATTTTGGTTACAAGTAGAATCGACCATCTCAGTTACCAGATTTGAAATTGATTGATCCTCACTGGATTGAACATTGTGAGAGAGTTTTTCAGTCTTTGTGTAAACAAGATTGAATATTTATCTAAAGTTGAAGTGGAATAAATGATGTGAAATTCCCGAAACTTAAATTGAAGTATTTTCCCATCGATTACATCGAAGATTATCATCGATGTTTATGAATTAAAAGCGAGAATATTTTCAGTAATTCTGCGAATTATTTTTGTGTACTTTATAAGAATTTCAATCCAATTTGTCTTTGAAACAACGAAAATGAAATTATTTTATGAAATATTCTCAAAATTTTAAATTGCCGCTTGAAATATAAAAGAGCATTTCTATAAGTTCTAATGGGGTAAATTAGACAGGCATTGAATGAGCATTTCAACTATGAGGTAATTAAACAATCAATATATTGGATAGCATAAATATGAGACAAATTATAAATATATCATTACAACTTCCAGCTGGTGCTAATCAATACAAAGAATTCTTAAAAACTTTGTAAGGCAATTAAGTGGAATTAATTATTAGGAATTTTAATAAAATTTTGGATACGTTACAGAAGATCGCACATTTTTATTTGTGTATTGTTAGCAGGAAGGAAGTGTAATAAACATGAGATATAGCAATGAATGAATGATGATAACATAGTTGAAGAGGAACTGGTTTGATACGAAAGAACTGAGACTTCTATTTGGCGGTTGTAACTTGAATGATTCTTATCAGACCTAATCATATCCATCCCATGACATTAAAGTAAGAAATTGTTGGGTCTGGATTTTTAATAACCAAACTCCAACAATTTATTTATTTCTAACGCTTGTATTAATCAGTACTGGACATAAATTTACAACAATGTCTCAAAATCGTAACCAATACTTGACTTCAAACTGGCGGTTGGTCATCTTTACATAGGTACTTAGACTCGAGATCTGTGTGTAATTATTTTTGTCATGTTTGTATCACATTTTTGATTTGATCTCTATCTTTTCTTATTTCTATTGGGCTTATTGGTTTTTGAGTCTGTGAGATTGGTCAGTCCATATATGTATTGTTGTGTGCTTATATCCCTTTATTCAATTATCGTTTTCCATCTAGCTCAGTTGTGATTGGTTAATTGCTATACCTGTGTGTTTGTGTAGGTATGTAAATGTTTAGAATGATAAAACAAGGGTCCCAAGTTACAAATATTTTTTTCTTTTGCAATATTTCGTCTCATTCAACCAAATCTGCCAACAAGCTGGTTACCAACATAAAATTACAATAGGTTGTTACAATACATGTAGATTTGGACGAAGTTCTGGATGAAATGTTATACTTTCAATGGATTGCTGCATGAAGTCAATAGGAATGCATTTTCGTGTCGTAATAGTGCTGAGTTTATTTCGTTAAATTTTATTTCTCTTTAATGTATATTTTATAGTTTTATATTCAAGTTTATTTTACAATATTTCGAAGATTTAATCTATTGGAAAGGGTGGCCATGGTTCGAAGAAATCACAGAAATGGATCAAACAAAAGATCATACATTTTTATGTAATGTGATGTTGGAATTTTTGGTATTTTTTATTGATTCAGATAATGATTCGGATTGCCAAAGATTTTTACACATAATTTATTTAGGGTAACATTTTTTTATATCTGTTTTTATTAGGAATTTACGAAATAATGAATTTCTTATTCTCAACAATGTTGTAGAAGAACAATCACGATCAATGAATAATTTTACAAAAAGCTCGATGATATTCGAACTCTCTCAATTGATTTTTGAAACTATAATTATAAGACGTCAGTCTGTCATATTTTCTGGTTGAATTTAAGGTTATCCTCATCTTAACTTATACATCATGTCAGAAAAAATTTGTAAATGAATATGATCTTCATCACCTTGCGAATATCATCTTCCAATGTAACATGATATTCTTTATAGAATCAATATTTCTTTACCAAACTAAGATTGCATATAAATAATGGGCATATAAAATGGGAATTATTTATCGTGCCTGTAATAGTATTTACCAAGGATTCAAACTCTGAAAAAGTTTCGTATGATTTCAAAGAATATTAAATTATCGTTTTATACTTCTTCTATTGGAAGTGTAAATATATAATATTTTTTAAAAAGTTATTTTATTGGAAATAGAATGGTCAATATTGTGAAGTATGAGTTCTTATGTTCAAATACGGTATCGCAAACCACTCAAAAAGCATTGATATTATGTTATAATGGTAGTATGCAGCAGGCGGTATGAAATGGGTTCACCAAATTTCGTATAGGGGAATTTGACCTCACAAATGAGAATCAAAGGTTAATAATGAAGAATTAAAGGTTGCCATTGAGTTTGACTCATCGTATAGTATGATCAAATCATCGTTAAAGTTTGGTGGTAGCAAACAAACAGTATTAACTCATTTAACTCATATCGGTAATTTGAAAAAAGTTGAAAAAGTGGATTTCGAATACAGTAAATGGAATAGGCAAACAAAAGCTTTTGATGGGTTTTTCGATGTTGCTTTCTAATTAAAAATCTGACCCGTTGTTGAATCGAATTGTCACTAATGATCAGAAATGGATCCAATATAGCACGGTGATTTGGCAAGAATGAATGACCAAAAAAGTTAATGGTGAGTGTTCGGTGATGTAACGCGGGCGCAATTCAGTATGATTTCAAGAAACCGAGTTCATCGATTACAGAAGAAATATACTGGAAAAAAATTAAAAAGTAGCTTAGATTGCTTAACAGATAGACTGAAATATGTACACATATAGACGCTGGACTACACATTGCACATATAACTGTTGTAAAATTGGAGCTACAACTTATTTATCATGCCCCATGTACACCAGAACTAACCCATGTTGACTACTATTTCTAACTTCTTTTTATGGGAAAATCAAAGCAATTCAGATAATGCTTTCTAGGAATTAACTGCCAATGTTTTGTGCCAAAAGTATGTAGGTAATGTGGCTGCTCCTTTTCAACTAATTTCATCATTAGAAACTTAATACGTATGCATGCGTGCTAGTTAGAATACATTTTATCTCATGCAGACATTTTCTTATACATTTTCTTTGTTTTTTTCAAAACATCACAAAATTGATCTTTTCTGAGGTTTTTGAAGACAAGTCTCTTAATATTTGCTAGACAATGATATTCTGCCTGGACTAGCCAGATCATCACCATAATTAAAAAAAATATTTTCAACTAAAATTCCCGTAAATAATAACTAGATAACGATTTCAAATCAGTTTTACCTGGTTTTGGGATCAAAAGTCCAATATTGGAATTATCCAGGGTGTACTTCGTGGCTGCACAACTTGATTAGCCGTAACTGGTTCTCAATCTATTGTGTATTAATTCGATTGACAAAAACCCAAGATGAATAAAGCGTACCAAATTAAGTTGCTGTAGGTCTACACAAATACAGATGTCGTTTAGAACAGTTTTCTCTGCTATCAGTTTCGGATTGATATCGAACCTTGTTCTCATCTATGCAGCTTCAGGGAACTTTTATAAGTTCCTAAAATTAAGATAACTTTGAGATCAATGGTTGAGTTGAAATTGCTCCACTGGAGTTTGTGTCAAAATCTCAAGGCTTTACAGTATCTAGATGTTAAGACATGTCTACTTTGAATAACCTGTTTAGGTAATATTGGCTTTTTGTTGATTTCAAAACAAAATTATGATGAACTTAATATACGTGAGAAGTTTGCTCATTATCTGTCAGTAGTTAATATTAATTGTTGAAAAAAGCCCTTTAAATCCTTTATTTTACGCGACATCTTTTGAAAATTCATTTCGAGATATTCTTACTTTTAATGTTTTGAATTAATTTACGTCAACATTGAGCCTTGTACTTGTCGGATCTGGTTCCAAAGAAAAATATTCAATTACATTCAACAAATAAAATATTGGCAAACTAATTTGAAAAATCTAATCAATAAGAGTTTAAGAAACAAAAATAATTTTAAAATATATCAAGAACAGTATTGAGTGAGGAGGGGGGGGGTTAGCGAATTGTATTTCTAATTTCAGATAATTACTTCCCAAAGAATGAAAAGGTCAATTCTACTTCATTGATTCAATCATAATAGATCGTCTTATAATACACATCAAATTATAATATCATAGACAAACACTGATTCCTTTGCGTTTCAGGCATTAAGTATCAGTTTATTAATAATTATTATCAAATAAGTAGAATGGCGACGCAATTAGGCGACAAATCGTCAAAATAGAAAGTCATTCGAAGATGAATTTCATTCGAAAGTTTTAATGATAACCATGAATTAAAGACAAATATTATTTTTAACAAAATCTTAAAACCAACGATTAGATCAGAATATTTCACTAGTTTTCAGTTGAAAACTGTCTTTATGGTGAGAAAATACTTTGTGGTTGACATAAAAATGGAGATAGCAAATAACTGCTTGTGGATTATTTGTTACTTTATATTTTCACAATTATCCATAAAGAACTTCATTTCAAGCATGAAATGTGTGTCGGTAAACATTTGAACATAAAGTAGAATTCATCGAATTCTATAATAAAAATTGACTGGAAATAAAGAGATAAAAAATTATTTAAGAAATTTCAAAAATTGTAACCCATTAAGATTAAACAAATTTCCCAATTTGGAAAAGTAATTTTTTTCACAAAATTATCTCGATTATGAACTGATAAGCTGATCATAAAATTATAATTTCCTTATTAAATTATACAGAAATATTTTTAAAATATTATAATGAAAATTATCATAAAATTAAAAATAAAATTAAAAATTATAATACCAGAAATACGACTACTAATAATAATATAATTTTATTAACATAAAATTAGCGCAAAATTAAAATCAGTTAACTGAACAAATAAAAATTAGATTATGGTTATAAAGAAAGGCCATAAGATGAAATTTTAAATTTGTTGAGCGTATTGCAAAATTCTATTTAGTTTATTTAATTATATTCTTTAAAAACATAGTGAATTTTTTACTTAAGCATTTAGGAAGAATTTTAATTGTTTGAAATCAAATATTAAGTAGTCTAGAGCTTAAAAATCTCCTAAAATTTGATTATTTGAAAAAATGAAAAAAGTAGGTCGAATTACAATTTATTGAAAATTACCGAGAACCTTTTTTTTAACATTAGAAGCAAATTGAGAGATGTTCTCAATTTTTACAATTATTTTATAAAAATAAGCAATGATATTATTAAACATGTCTGTAATTAACTAACTCGATTT
>JBBMOY011133773.1:0-10437 GCA_037951405.1 Platydemus manokwari
TTTCAGGAAAAAAAATCCAGTATTTAAGTATAGAAAGAGTGGGTCGCTAATGAGGTATCATAAATTTGGAAATATAACTAGATCAAGTATAAGAATATGTTTGTTAATAAGAAGCAAATGGCCCCGATTAAATTGATTTGTCTATACAAATTACCTTTTTTAAAACCCTTGAATTTTTCAATGCAGCTTTTTCCAGGAACCTGCCTATGTTGTTATCTAGGACACATAATTATGTTTCTATAAATATATTTAAGCATGATCCTTTTCAATAATAATAATTTTTATAGTTCAAAATAATGTTTTATAAGACGATAATAAATTATATATGTTTTAAAATTTATTAGCTCAGAATTATCAATCAGTTTTGCAATCTTTCTCCCCTATTCCCATGTGAAAATCACATTATTCATTTCATCCAATTAAAGCAAAATACAAAGAAAATATCTTTGCCATACTTAACTTATAATTGAAAACCTATTTGAAAATTAAAATCACGAAATTTTGATGAGAAAAGTTGCAATATATATATATGATTGGAAACCGTTTTCAGATTCATATTTAAATTGCTTTGTTTTCTGTCATAATTAAACGAATGACAATGTATATTGTTATTATTCTACGAAGAAATTTCAGTTATTTGATCATTCAAAGCACACGCACAAATTGTATGCGTATTTGTTGAACTGGTAACATAGTAAATTGAAAATCTTCTGCTTTATTACGCATCACCAAGATCCATAGATGCATTTCATTAAAAGACCAAACCAAAAACCAATTAAATTGCCTATTAATTTCACTAATTATGAATACAATTTATTTATGTTCCATAGAATTGAAATTATAACGCTGCGCATTGATTTATCACCCTAATCTACTTCTTTTCTGTTGTCCTATTTTATTTAACTTGTCAGTATGTAAACAAATTTAAGCATATTTGCAGCACAGCTGATGAACAATGGATTTTTTTGGATTTGTTATTATTTTGACACACATGCACAAGCAAATAAAATGAAATTTTCAATGAAGCATCAAGTTCTTACTGAGTTGCTTTTGGTCGATTTGTTTGTATCTACTGAAAATATGTGTGTGTGCGCGTTTGTCAACTGTGTGTTTTAAAAGATGTGTGAGTTACTATTTTTAGATTTCGTAAACTATGAAAAATTAAAATCATCAAAATTGTATTGCTTTGAAAACGTAAAGAATAATAATTTCGTTCAAATCCACTTCTTAATGTTTATATCTGTAGAATTTTGGAATTATCAATTACAAATTAATTGATTACCAGAATGAATAAACAAGTTCTGACTACAGTTTTACATACCAAACCTCCACTATCTCCGTTGGCTTGCAACTCCAACGGACTTTTGCGTAATAACAGATCGTTATTGATTTCTAGGAAAATCGAAAACGTTGCCACTGAAACCAATGTCAAATTTGCAGAATTGAATAATGGAAAAACTGAGGAATCGAATTCTGTCCCATCGCAAGAACAATATTTGGAAATTAATGAATATGATGATGAAATGGATTTAATTCCCAATCTTGATTCTGAAATAACAAATGACAATTCGAGTAAAATAACTGAAACTGAAATTTCGCGTTCCGATTCTGTAAGTCATTTATCGACTGTATATTTTGTATAAAATCTTCTCTTGAATGTTGATGATAATGTAACAACAATCGAAAATATTAGTAAGCTTTACAATACAACTAAATGGTTTGAAGTATACCGATATTTCGACTTTATAGCTTCGCAAAACACTGTCTGAATTGATTCTGTTTTCAAATGAATTTTCTTTATTATTAATGTTATTTAATAACTCGTTTTTATATCTTTTTAAATGGATCATTTGGAGCGACTTAAATTTTTGAATTAAAAATATGATTGATAATTTGTCATTTATCTTTCGATTAAAAATACGTGAAAAACAATTTCACTAGCATTCCCTCGTTTGAATAATTTTAATAGTTATGAATAATAAAAAATTTTGTTAATTTTATTTTTACCTCCTTTGAAAAATTTATTAGAATGAGAGATATTTATTAAAATTATTTTTATGTGATTTATTAAAATACAAATAACAGACAATCGATAAATTTTCCGACTTAGTTTCAAAATATCAGTATCGAAATATAATGGTAGTGTTTTTGGGCATTGATATCATAACAATAATAATTATTATTGTAAACTGAGAAAATATGATCTATGAAGGGACCTAATCGTAAACCAGTCAATCAATCCTCAATTTAAGCGATACTTTTCCATTTGCATTTGGTATGAATAAATTTTATTAAAATACGTTTTTGATTATTATAAATGTACACCGGAATAGGAACTTTTTTTTATAAAACAGGGTGTGAAAACATTTCTTAAATACGAAATTGATGCATAAACGGTCTATAAAATCATTAATGGAGAAATAAGCACTTGGTAAAATTGTGGAAAATTAATCTTGGAAAAATCAAGTTTATGCAATTTGAAATTAAATTTACAAAATATATTTGAATGAAGAATCTTTAAATCAAAAATTAAATGACAGTATTTTTTTTCAAATAAACTTAGCTCCAATGAAAAGTTGCATTTTTTATCAATGCAGACCGACTATAATGGGTAATTTTTCTTACTAGTAGTAATAATAGCAATTTGTAATCTCTTTTAACTTGTTTTCATTTCCATGTATATCATTCTATACACCAGTCCCATTAATATTTTCAATGTTTCATAATCATTTGATATTTAAATAATTTATTGCAAGTACAATTATCCGAAGAACCAAATGATTTTAAAAAAATCTGCATTGTTTAAAATTAAATTTCTGATCATTTCTTGTACAAATTTATCCAATGAGAAGATTAATTCATATCATTTGTGGAGGAGATTTGAAAATTAAGATAAACAAATTAAAATAATCTTAAAATGAATTATTTAAAAAAAAATTATTTTTAATTTAGAATTTCAATAAATTTTAATTTTAGTAAATTATTTCCAAACTTAATATAAAGTAATTTTTGAATAATTTTAATATTTTTAATTATATATTAATATTTTTATTCCTAATTACGATTGGCAATAATTGAAGCTCGCTTGAAAATATTACGCAAAGCTTTTAAATGAATAATTCTAACGAATCTCAAAATTTAATTTATCTAGCTACCACTAGCATTAATAAAACTTGTTTTATCTAATTCACAACGAAACGCTAAAAATACAATAGTTAGAAAATAATCCATTGCAGATCTATTTAAGCGGTCATTGATTGCCAGATAAAATTATATTTATTTCTTCCATTTAACTCGATTGTAGCACTGACATCTCTAAATTAATCATTGGAGCTATATAGTCAGTCAAAGGTTTCTTGAACTTTCGCTTCTATTATTCCAATTATTTTATTGAAGAATGGTGCTTATTGATCAATTGATTTCCGATGTTTCGACAAATGTAGCCTAAGTAATAGAATGTTATTTTTAATCAATATACTATATTTTACTCAGTACACTGATTTGAAAACTTCTTTGATGCCATAGAATTTTATAAATACCTCTTCTTCCTTTAAATCAGCTTTCTCGTAACTTTAATTTTAAATATCAATAAACTTAGTCATTGTTAATTGATTTTTTAAATGTTAAAACAGTATTTGGGAAATTAAAAAATTATTTAGTCCATAAACATTATTTAATTTTATAAATCATGTGCCGAATGATTTCAATATTGATTATTAAAATTTTATGTAAAGGAATCGCCTACGGAGGATATGCTCAATGAGGTCCATAGATTTGTTAATTCCGAACTTACCCAAGCCAATTTATCCAATTTACCAAAATCACCTTTTATTCATTCAATTTTTTCCAACATTCCACCGGTTATTCGTTTCGTGAGGGAAGGAGAATCAAGTAGATAAATGTATATATGTCAGTTGAAATGATCGATCTGTTTAGTCTTGGAGTTACCTCGTCCATATAAATCACTGATGAAGTGGCGATATAGTGCATTGACTCCAAATGTTGTCAAACGAGCCGTGAAACGCAGTGGATTCAAACTGACAAATAGTAGAGCCATTTAATTAATGATTTATGACATATTAATATTTTGTAAAATATTTTATCTCAGAACCAGGACCGAAATGGGTCGGATATTTCGGTAGCCACATGAAATCAGCAGGGTTCAAAATGATATTGGAACATCAGAAGGTTATGAGTTAATGTAAATCTCTAATCATTATTGAAAAATGTAGATTAATCATATGCCTGGATCATTTCAAATTGGCAGAAAAGATCGATTGTGGCGAAACATTACCATGTTGGCATCCAAGAAAAACATTTCAAAAGATTTTAATTTCTTACCCAAAACATATTGCTTGCCAGCTGATATTAAGAATTTGAAAGCAGTCTGGGATGATGAAGAATCTAAAAAGAAAGCCAAGTGGATATTGAAACCAGTAAAATTAATCTTGATATTCATTAATATATCGCTATTTTCAATTATATATATTCGATTAGAATCATTTTAACATTGTTAGAACTTTTTCATTCTTCATTTTTAGAGTTTATTTATCTTAACGTATAAATAATATCGCAGTCTATTTAGAATCAAAAGACATTCTTCGCAGATTCATATCATGACAAAATTATTTTAATAGAATACTCTCAATCATTCAATTTAATTTACATTATATATAACGTACAGCATTTAATTATTTTTACTTTATTTTTTCCAGCCAGCTTCTGCTCGAGGAATAGGCGTAAGAGTCATCAATAAATGGTCACAAATCCCAAAGAAAAGGCCTGTTTTAATACAAAGCTATATTTCGCGCCCATTTTTAATAAACCACAGCAAATTCGATTTGAGAATTTACGTTGCGGTGACAAGTTGTGATCCTTTACGGATATACATATATCGAGATGGCTTAGTTAGGTTTGCTTCCCACAAGTAAGCTGATTTTTAATAAGCTTATTTTATTAAAATATTTAAATTGATGAAAGGCTAAATAGTGTGGATCTTGGTTAATATCACCTCATCCGTTTCAACCAATAATAATAATATTAGACGAGTTTTGTAAAAATATAATGATTAAAAATAATTAAAACTAATCAAATTTATTAAAAACTTTAAACAAATCATTCAGCATCTTAGATTCACCTATAACTATAAGCAGATTTTTTGTCACCAATTTTTTTCGAAAATGGCAATCCTTCACTAGCTGTTCATTGCATGGAGAATTTTTGTGAATTACCAAATTTAAGAAAATAGTTCTTCATTTTTTTTAATTTGCTCAGTGTTACTCAAAAACCTTTATAATTTATTTAGTTATATTATTTAGAAGCATTTTGAATTTGATTTATTTGATTAGCATTTAGAATTGATTATTTGAAAAACGAGTCAGAGTAAGTCAGATTGAAATTTTTTGAAAATTACCCTGGTCCCCTTCTTTTAACATTAGACCAAATAATATTAGATTATTAAACATGCCAAATATTCAAAAAGTCGATTTATAATTAAAAAAATTTAAATTTACAAAATCAAAGGATCATCGCTAGAAATGCTATAAATATAAGAGATGTTGTGATTATAATGGGAACTTGGTTCAATAATTATATTTTATCCCTATTCGACACATTCAAAAGTTCGCTATCAAATAAACTCCGTGAATATATCGACAGTCACAAAATGGTAAAAGATATCAAAAATAAATCGACAGATTTAAAATAACTTATCAAGATACAAAATTTCTAGATATCACGAATGCTTATTGTGAGGTTTATTTAAGAATACTTTAAATAATTCAAAAGTAGATAAGATTAAAATTAATAATTAAAAAAATATTTTAAAATGATTATTATATTAAAAATATTTAGTATTTGTATTTATAAAATGGTCTTGTCAAAACATTACTGTATACTCTCAATTTTAAAAAAATATTATAAAAATAATTTTTTATAAAAAATAAAAATTTAAAAATAAAAATGCGAGCATTTTATTTTAAAGTAAAAATGTTGAAAAATGTCTTTTGAATAAAACATAACAATGAAGAAGTTTTAGCAACTAACACTGTATATAATATTAAATACCCGTCAAAAAACCAAAGAAAGTAACATAGAAAATCTAATTAAATATTTAAATGAATTTTTTAAATTTAATGTTTTAGAGACATTTGTCAGGGACGTTAACAATAAACTTTAAAAAACGATAAAAAATTGAAAATAAATATTCTTCGAAAAATTCTAAAAGAAAATCATTAATATTTTTTTAAAATCAAAATATAAAAATTAATAGAATATTTAAGAACAATTTGTTTAAATGAATCAGTCCTTAACAACAACTTTGTATCTGTCGTAATTTTCCATGTGATTATTCAGACTGCCAGTCTGTTAAGATCGGTAATTTCTGTCGTAGTTTTTATCTTTTGGGTGTTGAGCCCCTTATGATTTTACATCTAACTCTTGAAACATTTTGTTATTCTGAATAGCTTCCATATCAGCTTACATATAATTTTCTATTCTAAAAAATTAAAATAGATATATGAGATATTTTTTGTTTTTTTATAACTGCGCAATTTCTACCATTATTCTAAAAATAAAATAAGAAATCCAGTACATTACAATGTTGAATCTGCATAAATTGTAATGGGTTTTTGTCATCTCTCTTTAGACTAACTATAATTTGTCATAATGTAAACTCATTTTATTAATAATTATAAAAATAGAATAAACTACAATTTCTCAAACTGGACATCCTGAAACTGGAACATACTTGTAGCTTATGTTCTTACTATAATTTTAAGAGAACGGATAATTGTGTTAAGTTTAAATAATTTTTCATTTGAAAATAAATCAGAGGATTCTTGTTCAAATGTTCAAAATCAAAATTGTGAACAGATATCATTGGATGATGCAGAGAAGTCGATGGAGACTGTGCTCAAATTCATAGAGAATAATCATTATTTTACAGAAGACTGCCAAATGCAAGTATGTGCGTTGCATAGAGAAATAGCTAGCAGAATTTTCAAAGCCGTCAAAATTCCGACCTTTGTAATCTAGTTAAAGGCACTTTAGAGGCAGCCGAGTATCCCACAAATGGGTTAGTCATTGATGGACTGGAAGGAGAAGAAGCGAGCACAACAGATCAATACAGATTTTATTTAGTTATAACAACAATCACCTGTAAAATTAAATATTAATGGAATTTGGTCAAGCAGTCAATACTTAAAAGCGTATAAAATCACTAGTTATTCAGTCTAGAGAATACGCTTCTTTATTTAAGTGTATGGAATGCATTGATTGTCTAATTTTCAGTAAGCATCTGTGCATGTGCAAATCTTTTATTTTAACTAAAATTAACCTTTTTCAGAAACAGGAACAACACTTCCAAAACTTGAACATTGAGTGTGTTCCAGTTTTGGAATTTGTAGTGTATATCAATGAAAACGAAACCAATCTACAATGAAATGATTTATTTTTTATATATCTCGTAAATGATTATTTTACTTGAGAAAACCGACAAACAAAAATATAGAAAAAATACGAGCTAAATTAACTCGGTTAAGATCGATAGGAAATGATTGTCAATTTAGGTTTAGGACATGAATTTTTATTTGTGCCAAAAAGATATAACAATTTGTTTGACTTGTTAGAATGATTATTTAAATGCTTATCATTAAAGATTATCAAAGTATTGTGAAATTATAAATGAATTACTTATTGATTAAAAGAAACGGAACTACCTTAAAAATGCTTTTAAATATAATAAAGTAATTGTGTCTTTGGAATTAAAATATATGGAGAAAATTTAAAGAAAATTTAAAAATAAAAGCAATTAGAATGAAGATTCAAGAGATCCATTATTATTGTTGGAGAGCAGAAATAGTGTCTCAGAAACTCACACAAGCAACACAGGTGGTATGATTTTTGGTTCCATTTCATTAGAATTAGAAAATTTTATAAATCTCATATGGCATTGCCCATAAGAGCCCTCAGATGATTTTATCGGTAGTTAGGAGTAACGACACCGTAACCACTACTACAGAATTGTTTGGATTTTAAATATTTATAATTAAGTTTGAATTTTAGATGAACGAAATTCAGGATAAAATTTTAGCAGAAGTATGTTAAACAAGAATTTTATGATGATTCAAACGTTTAGAAATTGTTTTATCAAAATAAAATATACTTACGGGGTCGCAAGAATTTTCTATAATCCTAAGGAATAATTAATGATTGTACTTAAGTACAAAGTCGAGCTTCTAATGCTGAATTAAATGGCTTTTTCAATTGAAGAATGCAAATTTTAGTCACTTGTTCGGGATTTTCGATTAGTTGTTTTATCTTAATTCACAGATTTTATATTCTAAATGTTTTTAGCTGAATTACTTGCTAGATTTCAGTTCCAATTTTAACTGTTTGGATGATAATGTTTAGATTAGACAATGTCGGTTTAGATTTGAATGATCAATTAGATAAAGTTTAGTCGTCGAGATGATATAGATTTGACTAAATAATTCGACTGGTTGAATGACGTCAGAGTCAACGTTTGTAGAATAATTTTCGGTCGGCCCTTATGAAGTGTTTCTCTTATTTATATCAGTGGTTTTTCTTTATAATATTTTGATTATATTTTGGACATCAATTACACTATTTTTATACATTTTTTCTTGCTAGTACTATAATTAGATAATAATCTGTCTTTTCTATTTATGTTATTATTTTATTCTATTTTAGTTTTTAATTTATTATGCTTCTATTTTATGCAAAAGCAATAGTTTCAGTGCAAGATTTTGATGTTTTTGAAATTTTTTATTTTTTATTTATTCTCATTATTTATTACACAGTTGGACTTATGAAGCATAAAACCAACGAATTTTCAAGAATTTAGAAGTAGAAAAATAAGCAAAGTTAAAATTTAAAGATAAGGAAGTTTTAGGAAAATTTGAAAGTTGTAAAAAACGGACTCAACACTATTTGGAGTAATAGGAAAACGAATTAATAAAAAGTCTAGATGAGCTAAAATTGTTTCTGGAAGAATGCTAAAAATTGTCGAAGACAACCAGAGTTATTGAGCATTAAATAAAAATAATAGGTTCATTTAAAAAGATAAGAGAGTGAACAGCCAGAAGAAAATGGGAAGATGAGGTATCGTGAAGTCAAAAGAAGTCGCAAAGCAAAGATATTCTGTCGATATAAAAATAAAATATTGTTAATCAGAAAGAAATAAAAATAACAAGTGCCAAAATGAAAAATAGTTTTAAAAATAAATTATTTAAAATTTTTTCTAATTTCGAATGTTTAAAAAATTTGAACTTTGATGGATTATTTATAATTTCTATGAAATAATTTTTAAATAATTTAAGTATTTTTATTTCAATATTTCAATATATATATTCCTAATTAAGATTGGCAATAATTGAAGTTCTCTTGAAATTTTTCAAAATTTGTTTATAGGACATATTTTTAATAATAAAAAATATTTCAAAAAACTTATCAATGACTAATTGTAACGAAGTTTAAAATTTAAATAGCATATACTGTGATACCAATAGAAGAAATCACAATACAGATTCTTACTATTACTAAACAGTATGATTGACTACTTCCAAGTACTCTGCTAAATTTTTACAACTAAATCTGAAGTTGAAATCTAAAAACGCGATAAATGATACTATTCGACGAGAAAGGAAGCATTATAGTGAAATAAAATTATCTCACTAAAAGTAGTCACGAGAAATTTCTATAAAATCATGGGGTTACGATAGTAAAGCTTGAACTTGTAGGTATAACGTCTAGAGAATCGCTTGGTTATCCTCTATATTAATATACTGCATGTCTAGGCGTGTATGACCTAGTTTTATCGTAAAAGTAAAAATTTTAAATTCTATTTGAGCGCCATTAAATGCACTCTTTAACTCAAAGAGTTAAATATTCAATTATTTCTGACTAACAATTCCAGAATTTCATTTTGTAATTAGGTGACAAAGTTAAACAGGTGAATTATCAAGCAGAATAATCGAGAAAACTGTGTGACGAGACTATGGAAAATCAACAGCTCATGCTAACTTAATGAAAAGCATCTAAGACATTGAAATAGCGTGACATGATTATTTTGTGAAAATAACAAAAAAAAATTCGGAAATAATAACCTGATAACAAAGTATGGAAAATTGAAGAATCCAATAAATTTGTAAGACTTCAAACTATCGACAAGAAGAATAATAAATGCTGATCGCCCGATGTAAAATGCCACAAACGTATAGGATTTAGCTAACATTGACTATATAAAGCTCAAATATAGAAACCTTTCAAAATAAGTGCAACTCGAAATAGTATTAGCTACATATATATGGCTACAACATTGAAGAGAGCAGTAGTGAATACAAATATCTAAAATCTAGATGGTATCAGGAAGAAAGTATATGAATACGAACTGTCCAAAAATGAATAATAAGACTT
>JBBMOY011133884.1:0-10436 GCA_037951405.1 Platydemus manokwari
TTAACATGCAAATCCCTTAATATCTCCAAACAAGAAATATATGACTTATACCACTTTCATAATCAAGGGCACATTTAAAAAGTTTAAACATTTAAGACTAATTCTATATATAATTTTATTGGAATTGGAACAAATCTTTAAGAACATATACAAAATCATGATTAAATTATAAATAATAATTATATTACTAATGACTAATAATATAATGAAATAGGTGACTTAAATGATTCAATTGGAAACCCGATTATTCCTTCTGACTCTAATGCTTTTAATGCATATATAAGTACCTCTAGAAATGAATAATTATTGCTCAACGCTTTGAGTTGAAGCATCCTGATAAATTTTGATAAATTGGAAAATAAATTTTTATAAGCATTAATGAATGCAATTGCATAATTCATAGAATATTCCAATTCGGATAAGTCAAATGAAAACATGAATAGTTCAAAATTATCCAAAATAATTGTGCATCTCCATATAAATTCGCAAATGGCCATGAATATTGAAGCACTTTGAATGTTGTTTTTAATATCAACTGGTAACCAATTTCTGTAAACATTTTTTTGAGTTGCGAGAATGCTATTGAATGGGATATATTTATCATAGTGAATACGTTTGACCATTTTATGTAACGAGTGAAACAAGTTTCGTCTCTTTTCTTCATCTTTTGTCCACAGGATTTCATCAATTATTCCTATCACACTGGAAATATCCGTTTGAAAGTTTAGAATATCTTCAACATATTTCAATATCACTCTGGTTATACATGTAATTTTCTCTCTGTTTATTGATTCACTATTTCTCATCAAATATTCAGAAACATCATAGTAAACCAGATCATTCTCAAAAACACTCATTCTATTATTACGGCTGGTTTCAAATGGACAGACCATCGTAGTGACACCAGATTGTTTGATGCATGTTAGACATATTTTGTGATCACATTCAAAAAACTTTCCATAATTTTTAATATTGATTAATTTCTTACATATCAAGCACTTATCAGTATGAAATCGATTAATTTCTAGCTGGTGGGATTTGTATAAATCGTTGTTATTGACTACTTTAGTGACAATAAACCATGTTATATATTTTCGTATTTCATTTAAAGATCGAATTTCATATTTAATATTTTCTAATAATTTTTCAATAAACAGCCTTTGATTGACTTCGGGATTTTCTAACTTTAACATAATTCCAATCTTCCAATTTTCATCGAATAATCTTGAAATGGAAATGATCGTCTGACTGTCATCGTACAAAGCTAATTGAAATAAAGATTTTTCTTCCGTTGAAATATTGCATAAAATATTGAATATCAAGTCGATTTTTCCTAAATATTTGTCAACATCTTCAAATAGAGCAATTTTCAAATGTGATGCTTCATCGAAAACATTTTCCAATTTTTGTAACTCGAATTGATCAATATCAACTCTTTCTTTCAACCAACAGTTCGTAATTTCCATACAATGAGCTAATAATGACTCCAATATTTTCAATTGTTTACAGCTCACTGAAAGGCATTCCGACCAAATATTCTCCATACAATTTCTCATTACTTTATTGTCATTTATTAATTCATTTTGATATTCTGATAAACTTAAATACCAATTATCTCTCATAGGCGTACTGAGAATAATATTATTTATATGTTCTCTATCAAATGGACATCGAACTTCATTGTCTAGTAATATTTCTCGAGCACAATTCGAACAGATTTGATGATTGCAATTTTCTATAATGACAACATTTTCATTTTCAAGCAAATCATAGCATAGCGAGCATTCATATCGTGTTGATTGTTCATTGAGTAATTGCATGATTTGATATATGAATCCCAATGTAAATATTTAAACAATTAATCCAGGATATCGGCTTACGTAATTTTGATGCAAATATTAATTCCCTTAATCATTATTATGTCATAATAATTTATTCAAAATAAATCAATTAATAGTTTAAAAGAAATCCAAATTATAGTTTATATGATCATTTGACGATATTGTAAAAATTGTCGCTAGAATTTCTTGTTTATCACATTATTAAAATGGTGTTTTTAACTTGATGTATTTTTATTTGGTGTATTTTCCGTTTTAAATTTAATTTGTGGGGTTCTGACAAAATAACTATAACAATTTTGTGTATAATAGTGACAATATTCAATGTATAAAAGTAGAATGTATGCAATATTCGGTGTACATTATGGTAATTTATAATTTTTATAATTTGGTTGTATAACTAAGTAGTTTTATAACGATTTTTAGCTGTTGGAAAATGTAGCGTTTATCGACGCCTGAAGTTGATTAAATTTTTATGATAAATGCTAAAAATCGGAACATTCAGTTGCTATTGCATGAAGCAACTATTTTATTTTATTTTATTTTTACCGCACTGTATCGATATTGTTAAGTTTATTTTAACCGCATTGTAGCGATATATTTTTATGCAACGACGATTTTAAATGCCTGCAGTTCTGAAAAGGAAAATATATTATTATTACGTAACAATTTATTATAATATTTATTTAAAATAAAATATATTTTATATATATACGATTAATTTAATGGCAATGGATATAATAGCGGAATGATTAAAGGGATTTTAAAAATTAAATATGAGGGGATTTTTTCCATAAAATGTATCCAAATATTTTATTCGGGAGGATTAAATAGCGCCGACTTTCAAACCATATAAATAGGAGTTGAAATCATCACAACTCGCCGGCCCATTATAAGAAACCACTAGAGTACGTGAAGTCAAATTCAACATCAAGAAGGATTCGTGAAGATCCATATAGCCATAAGAAGCCTTGTGTTATATGCCCTTTGATTTTGCATTATATTGATCGAATGAGTTAGATTGATTCTGTAAAATCCGAATCAATATTATATACCGTATTTCGCGTTATTGTCATATTATCGAGCTGTGTTTCAAAACAACTTAAAGGTAAAGGTTTGGCTTCTATAGTTGAAGTTTATTCAACCTTTTTTCTTTCCAGAAGTTGTAGGTGTCATCGTCTAGGTCATTTTTATATTTGCTGTATAGTGTAGTTTTAACCAAGACATTTATTGTATAATTGTACTTTGCTATATGTTTCATAGCTAATAAACTTTATTGTAAACGGAAGTTATAGTGTTGTTGATTAGATAGGGTATAGGAATAGGACATTTAAATTTGAGACTGATTTTGATTAAATTGTGTGAATTGTTGAGACTGATAATCATATAATATAGCGATTGGATCATTGCTGTCTATCATACTATCTCCATATAGTATTGATTGCGAGGTGAAGAAAGAAGATTATAAGATAAGGTTTAATTGTGTGTATCTTACGGGGTTGATCAGAGCTCACAGAGACTGATCAAGACGGCATTGATCCGCAATAAAATATTGAATATAAAGACTGATAATAAAATTAACCAAGCAACCCCAAACACCAATAAATTAAATAAAATAAATTATATTAAGTAATATTGTAAATTATGTTTTGTATTGTTAAATAAAATTGATGTTTCCTATGAGATGAGTGATATCAAATAATATCTAAATAAAAGATGTGATATATGGTATTCCAGTTTTAAAGTTTAACAAAATAATAAATGATTTTATTTGAATTATTAGTTAAAAATAAGAAGTTTAACGATAAAAAATCTTGAAAGAATGTTTTATTATACATATGCTTAGTGAAATAATAGTAAATTTGTAATCCAAATAAAAAATATTTCATTATTAATATAATAATTATTTGTGTTTAATACGGCTTATGTGTTACACTAAAATGCATTCAAGGACCAGAATAAATAAAATAAAACATATAAACATATTAACATATTATTAGATATAGATTTTTAAATTTATAGTCTACACTTATTTGATATCTATGCTTTAGGTAATATTTTAGATATTTATTAAGTTCTCGCTTACTTCATTTATATTCTTTTGGATATTCTTTTGAATATTGATTAATCATTTCTCTTTTATTCTGGTAACATTCATATTAGTTTTTAGCAAGTATTGTTGTGTTCTACATCAAAACTAACGCAAAATCTTTGAATGATTATTTCATAGCTCCCACCATGCTTTTAAAGATCGTTCAGAATCTATAATTGATTTTAATTTCAAATTTGATTCATTAATTCATCATTTGTGTTTAGTATAATTTGAATTCAAAAGCAAATGTTTGGCGTATATTTCATCATATCTTACTTTACTGAACTTTTTTCTTTGTAAAACATTGAAAGACTTGATATATGACAGAGAGACTCAAACAATCGAAGAGTTGACTGCAGCAATCATAAAATGTGTTCAATTATTTTGTAATGAGTTGTGCCAAAGGGTGTATCAGTCGGCACCTTCAAGGCTGTAAAAATATTTGAACAATGACAGTCATCAATTCGAAGACTGAAGTACTATTCAAACATGAACTGAAGTGACGTTTCTGTTGTGCTTGAATAAAAACGTAATGTTTTACATATATATTTTATTTTAATTTCAGATCTTGCACTACTTTTGTCACTTCTGTATATATTTTTATAATCATTTAAAGATTTTTTAATCAATACTGGTTTCTTTTAATATCTTGATTTTCTTTTTTATATTTTATAAATAAAGTGAAAATTTGAAAAATTCTATTTAATTTTCCAACTGATTTTCTATTATCGGTCTTCCAAATTGAAGTCTAAAATGTTCAACCGTAACCACTACAAATTGGATTACGATTTTTAAATGATCACCTTTACCAGCTGTTAGCCGTTACTATTTTAAAAAACCATACATTAAAAGCAAACTGAAAAGTCAAGACACCAAATTATATTTACAAATAATTATTTAAACAAATTAATTTGATTTCATACAAAATTATTTATACAGAACTAAATTTTATATAAAATAAAATCTTTAAAATTTTTAATTCAATTTAAAATCCTCACACCATTAATTGAATTTATTTATCTTTTATTAATTTATTCTTGTATTTTTTTTCTCATTTTTATTTCGTATAAAGGATGGAAAATTTTCGGTACTTTCTTTGTTAATTAATTTATTTTTCAACTTGATGAAGAATTATTTTTTCTAAAATTTTTAATTATTTTCTTAATTTTATTTTTCAAATACTTTTAACATCATCGATAAACTTTTCAAGAATTTTTACCCTCATTGACCGAGTCTTGTCATTGTTGATTACTAAGTCTAAGAATCCGATGCCAAGGTTATTTGCCATACTATTGTTTGGGTTTCGGGAAAATGACTCTGTCGACATTTTTTGCATGAATTGATTTGATGTATTTAAGTAGTACTTTTTATGATTTTTATGAAAATATTATTCTTGATGTGCAACCTTTATTTGTCTTCGTTTTCCATAGTAAATTGAAGCAGAAATAAAATAAACCATAGCATTGAAAATAACTTTGTATTTTTTGGTCAATTATAATAAAAGTAATAAGAATAATAATTTAGTCAAAATTGAATTGTTAAAAGTTGGATAAATCTTTTTATCATAGTTAAAATATTAAATGATTTTAATTTATGGTAATAATTTAGTTTGATAAATTTTAGATAATTTAGGTTAAAGTTGGATAAATTGAATTAACGGAAATAAGTTAATAATATTTATTTTCCACATATCGACCAAAAAATATTAATTTTAAAACCCCCTAATCTTTTTTGAAATCACCCGTAATTTTATATAATCCCTGACAATAGAACCTTCACGGCAACCACGTCAGAGAAATAATCCCATTGAATTGTGAAAACTTGTCACAATTAAATTGAAAATTAGACCCGCATATTTTATTCAACCCGAATAAATCCCTTTTGTTCTGTGAAACATATATAAGGCTTTCGAACATCATATGCCTTTTGAATGAACTACCTGTTACAACGCGCGCTTGTTACGAAAATACCACTTTAACATACTGAAACTACTAGAATAGTGTGTCGTGTGAACCGATAATCGAAGAAGATAATTTTGTCACCGAAGCCAGCCAATTCCTCTGAAAGCCGTGCAATCCAATTTATGCCCTATAGTAATATAAGAAGAGTATTTAATTATACTGTCCATCAGAGGTTGAGATCACGTAAGAATAATTCCTGTAAAATACATATTACCCTATATATCGCATATTCTTCCTATCTATCGAGCCGAGCTCGGAAAAAACTCTGAAGAAAAGGACACTGGCCCAATAGCAAGAAGGATAACTGTTGGTTAAACATCTGCACATCAAGTTTAATTCTAGCGTCTAAGTGTATAAAAGTAGTTATATAAAATCATTGTGTTGGGTTGTGATAGGTGTTAAAGATCGTTGGGTCAACTCAACAGCGTGAGTTCACTTGCTTTATGTTCAAATTTTAATATAGAAAAGAATAACACTCAAACTTTATGAAAAATTTGTATTAACAATTTGCGTATATCACAAGAATAAATTCGAACGATTAACTCACACTAGCTTAAAAACAACAAATAGGTGAGGTTATCTCACAGAGACCGTGAGAACCCGAAAAAAAATTTACTATAGATTTTATTAATGATATCGATATCTCCAAAGGGGATCCTTTAGAGTTCAATTATATTAGTTAAATTAGTAATAATCGTTGTTCAACACGGTAGTTATTATTTATTTCTCGTAAAATTCTGGTTTCTACTTTTAGCTTGAATAGTTAAATTTTTCGATTTTCCTCTTTAGCTCGAATAACTAAAGTTTTGAATCGAATTTTTAGAGAGTGAAATGTGATGGATATCCATCAGCTTATATAGATGCTGAGATTCGGTACTTTGTACCTAGGGATTTCCATCACTCTTGTAAATTTTAAACTATATTTTACCTTGGATCTTTTAATGTTTTAAAAGTCCTAAACCTTAAAAATTCTTAATAATTTACTTAACCTTAGAAATTTTGTTACTAAATTATTGACATTAAAAATTAAATATTATCTTTCTTTGACATTAAATATTATATTTCTTTTTCACTCTTTGGCTTGATTTATAAATAATAATATATATCTTTCTAAGTCTGATCATACTAATTTATATTTCGTATTTTAAAATTCTTTATTTTTTTTACTTATCATAAAAATTGAAAATAGTTACATATTACAAATGATTATAGAATAATAAGTACATGTCATACATATTTAAAAGAGTCAAATCAACAAGAGTCAAATGATCAAGTTATCATCACTGTTGAAATAATCAAGTTTTTCAAGATGATCAAAATATCATAAAAATCAAGTTTTTCACAAAAGTCATTATTGGGAATTAAATTGTCTGGATCATAGATTCGAATTCGCAGTTTGTAGATTTTTTGGAATGAATCCCTGCTGACATCAGGCATCTAAATCCACGCTCCAGCTTTTGGTGGCCCATGTATCCCATTTTGGGTTTGGTTTTATGGGCTTAATAACTATTGATTTACCAGGTCTTTCAACTATTGGTGTGCCGGGTGTTTGTTGCCTGGGGGGGTGTTCTTAGTTTTTTTAAATTCAGGGTTTCTGGGTTCTTTGGGTGATGGTTTTTGGAGTAGCTGCTGGGGTGACTGCTGTTGCTGTCTCCATTCATTGTAAGATTTGATTGTGTATGGAATCTTTTCGTCTTCGCTCTCCTTACTATCTGAGTAGAGCACTAAACGTTCCATATTGTTTTCCCAACAAATACTTGATTTTGGGTGACATGTAAAATCAACTAAGACTTGATTACGAAGATATAAGAAATTGAAGAATTTCAAATGTACCATAGTATCATATTGTATTGCCTTCTGATTCTTTACCTTGAAATTCGACTTACTATTTACTAAATAAGTTAATTATAACCAGTAAATGTTTATGTTACTTTTAAGACATATATTGGTTATTCTCTCCATCACAGTCGTCTTAACCAATCGCTATAAGTCCTTGGTAAGGCCGTAGGTACAACCTTCCTTATTATTATGCTTTTTCTCCTTGGGCAATTTTATTGTACGAAGACAATGAGTGTGATAATAGTGATACAACTTAATTAACAGTCCCAATTAGTCCACCTTACCTTTAATCCGATAATGAAACGATCATCAATAAAAATCTCAGTATGATTAAATCCTGTTAAATCAATAACCAACACATTTGGTTTAGAAAGATTTATTACTAGAGTAATTCTGATACATTTTTACATTAATAAAAATTATAATTTAGTACAATATAATTATAATCTTATAGTGACTTATAATAGCTGAATAAATTTCTTGGTTAATAAACTTCGCACTCTTGAAGCATAACCTTTATCTTTAAGATATTGAGACAAAGCTCAGTAATAAAAATAGAGCGGCTTAAAGCGTAATCAGTATTTTACAAAGATTAGCACTTATATTAGGATTTAGATAACACTGATTAGAGATTGACAACAATAAGCATTGAAAAGCATTGTGAATGGTAATTTGGTTATTAACTGTTGTCGTTTTATTTATTGACAATTTGCAGTGCTATTGATTATTGTTGAACTCTAAATAAAATCAATTGACAACTTATTCTCAATTTTCAGTATTTCATTCATTCAATTTATAAACTGTTTGTTTCCTTAGTTATTTTAAAAGATGTTGAGATTAAAAGAATTTAGAATTGTTATAACTCAGATCAAAAATAAATCAACAATTATCAAAATTATAACTATAAATTTAATTATAAATCCGACTCTAAATAAATTAATAACGAATACTGTTAAATAAAATATAATTATGATTATAATCAATACAATTCCAAATATATGAAATAATCAAGACATCAATGATACAAACATAAAATAACAATTTGTTAATGAAATAAGACAATAATCAGGTGGTAATTATTTTTAATATAGGGCTCTATTGTTCTCAATAAGATTTATTTAAAATCTCCTGTGCTTGTATCACAAGAATCCCGATTGCAGATTGGTTTGATGGGCCTTTAAGTACCAGCAACCCCTCTTGGTTGTTTGGGATTTTAGGAAGTATTTAAAAATTAATTAATAGAATGATTGTACTGAGTACAATCCTTTTAAGTTAAGGGTGACATAAATAAAATCAATTATGGATTGTTTGTAAAATTTCATTTTAAATAATAGAAAATTATTTGCAATGGATTATCAACAATTAGAATAATATCAGTGACGAATTTCTCCTCGATAATTACTTCATATTTGACTTCAGCAATTGTCCTTTTCTGATGTTTGGTTTCTTCGATATTAGACGATTTTTCTTAGAATTTTCGACTCAAGCGTCTGAGCGTATAATGTCAATCAACTGACACCTCGTAAGAAATTGTAACACAATTATGACAATATATCTGTGGTGGCAATTTTTAGTTTTTCCTGTGCTTATTTATTTTCTTCCTTTTCCTTTTCTTATTTTTGTATTTATTTTTTTTTATATACTAATTATATTATTTTTTATTTCATGTTAATATTTTTAGTTATTATCGTTTTGTCTTAATATTTTTTGTAATTTATTATTTCCAAATTCGACGTTTAATCTAATTTTAGATATTTTTTTGAAAAATTTTTACTTTAATTTTCATTTCTGTTTGGGTGGGGTCTGGTACTCAACAAAACATGTGCTTGATAATAATACTTATATGTTATGAATTTATTAATGGTCATGAAAATATAGTGATCGCGGTTCCATAATAATAATAAATTGGACTTTATCAAGTAAAACAATCAATATAATTAAATTTTAACCTGAAGACATAAATAAAACTTGTCACTCATATAAATTGAAATATTGATGCCTGGCAAGTTTAAAAAAATTGATAAATGAAACAAAGTAACTTTAATGAATAGATCTTGTGGGAATTTTTTATTTCTATTTTTCCCAAAAGAAGTGCTGGGTACTTTATTATTAACTCTGCATGCTTAACAGAATCTACAGCAAAAATCTCATGAAAATATAAATAGAGGACACAGAAATAAAAAGAGGCCACGAGAATATTTCAGTGATCAATAAAATTCTGAGCAACTTTGCAGAAGCAAATCCAGCTTTATAAACAACTCTATGGTTAAATGAATTGATTATTAAGATGTTTATTCCAGCCCTGGTTAACGTACAGAACATTGCACCAAGAAGCTGGAACAGATGAAATGATTCTCATCAAATTTTGATTCTAAATAATTTTTTCGCCTAAATTTCCACTATTCATAAAATATCAACCATAGATTATCAAGATCATTTATTGAAATATGTAATGGATAATAAAGTAGCTATTTTACCTATGATATAGTACAACTAGCAATATTATTACTAATAATTGTATATTATCATCATCATAATAATATTACTAACTAATTATATACACATTCCCATATTTTTGTTTCATTCATTCATCTTCAATATATTTTTATCACAAAAAGAGATATTATATGTTGAGTCAAAAGTTATTCATGTTTTTATGCAGGTATTTTATTAACACAAATTGTTATAACGCTGAACATATTATTC
>JBBMOY011133995.1:0-10436 GCA_037951405.1 Platydemus manokwari
ATAATAATAATAATAATAATAATAATAATAATAATAATAATAATAATAATAATAATAATAATAGTAATAATAATAATGTGTTAATCATTTGTTGAGAAGTTCAGATAAATGTCAAAAAATGGCATCAATGATATTATTTGTCATACTCAGAAAGCTTCAAAAAAATTCATAAATCTATATTACCATAGATTAGGAGCTCGGAATTGAAAAGAAAATCGATTATGAACTAAACGAGATCCAATAATATGAAAATTTATCACATTGTTTATCGTTTCTCAGGTTTTACATCACCAACTTGGTTTAACCGAATGAATTGAAAAGTATACTAAATATAGAGCTCAAAATTGTAATTTTTGCACTGAAATGTGCCTATATTGTGGTAGTGTATCAGCTAAGTCTCAGATAGAAACATTATCAATGAAAATTCAAATAAAATACGGAGAACAGTCTCATTATATACACAAAAGAGAAGGAAAAAACCCTGGAAACATAGAGGACAAACAATATTAAGAAAGTATGTATCAAAAGAGTAAAATGAAAAAGATAGTGAGAAATATGGGGGAAAGAAAGCAAATTGGCAAAAAATAATAAATATATAAATAACAGTTAATTTATAAAAGAAATGTTGAGGAGAATATAGAAGAAATTAAATGCGGAATAATCGGAACGTAGATTAATATGCTCATCTTTCAAATAAATTGATAAAATATCTCTCAAATTAATCCAATCAACTCGCAGGACAAGAAAATTGACTGTTTCTGACTTTTATCTAACTCACCAACAAATTATTAATTTTTCCATTTTCTGATTATATTGAAAATTCATTGTTGTTCGTCATAATTTATTAATAAAAATTTCACGCGTGATTGATCAAAAAAATTACAATCGATAATATATATTTAATATAATATAACTGGGCGTGTAATTCCCCAATAAACCAACTGGAAAAGCAAGGATTTCCAAAATCAATTGTTGGTTACAGAAAATTGCGAATACTGACTGTAAAGGAAATCGGGACTAGGGTAATTATGAATTGAGAAAATAGTGAAATCTCTTTTTATAAAGAAATTTATTGATGATTCTTTGAGAAAATATATGGTGATATAATCAAATTGTTAGAAGATCCGTATCTCGTGAATAGACACTTAAAATCTTTATAAAACAACAATTGAATCTTAACGGGCACTAATGATTTTACTTTATTTATCTTTTTTGGTAAGAAATTATCGAGTTAACTTTGCAAATCAGCTGTGTAATCCTCAGTTATTATTAAAATTGGATAAAATTTTCGTACATATAATTATTTAGAAGGACAATACACATACAAAACCATACATCGATGTTTGATTCAATATATCACATACTAATGTGTAATGCAGGAAGAGTCTCACAAACATCACAAACAATTAAGGTGACTTATATTTATATATAATATTACCATTCAAATTAATTTTATTTTATTATTTATTATATTTTCTCTTCTGAAGATTAATCAAAACTTGTTAAGAAATCCGTATTAAAGCTTTTTCCATACATTAAAGAAAATTCAATTCTATTATCAAAAGATTTTCACTGATTAACAATTACACGAAAAAATAGAATAAATAAAAATATTCTCATTTATCTTTATCAGTTTCCTTGGGAGAAATGTCAATTATAATTAGCCTTTACTATTTTCCACCAGCTTCTTCTACTGTTCATGTTTACATTCGATAGCTGACTGTATTTCAATGTTCCTATTTTGTTTGGAAAATTTTTTTTACTGATTAATAAAACTAAAATGAAAGATTTTTCTAATTATTTATAATAAATTAAATATTATTTGATAATATTAGCAGTATTAAATCGATTTTATGCTAAAAGTACTTCATTGTATTCAAATACAAGCGTATATTTTTGTAATTATTTGTAGAGCACTACTAAAGGATAATGATAAACATAATCATGAAATCCTAACATAAGCCGTATAGAAACCCAAATGAAGAGATTCACACTTTTAAAACAATCAACAATTCATAATAAATTTTAATGGTCACATTCTAAAATTCCTTATTCATATGATAATATTTATTGACAAAGTATTCTTTAAACTAAATCAAACCCAAACAATATACAATTAAATAATAATTCCTATAATAATTTCCATTTCAACAACAAAAATGTTCTATTAAACTGTTGTATCGAAATTTATAAATATGATATAAACGATTATTTGATATTAATGAGACTTTGTAGTGTGTATAATTATTTTTTGAAGCATAAAAAGGTAACAGAAATTTTGTTGGTTTTTTAATATCAGTAAAATTATTTGTCCTTATTAAGATTTCAGTATATATTAAAATAATAGCCTTGGATGACCTATTACATTCAAAGTCAGGAAATAAAATAATTGTTATTAACTAAGTACACTAAATGTACATGATGATTTTTAAAAAGTAAATGTAAAAGATTTTACATATTTATTTGTTTAAATGTTAGTAATCAAATATAATATCGTGCCCTGACTCTTCAGTTCGGTTTCAATGTGTGCTTTATTAAATGGGAGGGGCTTAAATATGGATTCTGAGAAAATAAATGATATGGGAGTATAGAAGAGAAAGAGTAAGATAAAAAAAAGATGTAGCAAAGTTGTATAGTAACTATAGAAAAGAAAAAGTGAAGATATAAAAAATATAAATTTGTATGCAAATTTTTATTTGGAGAATACGACACAAAGATAATTATGAATTACAGATAACTTTTTAAATCAAACCTTTTATGAAATATTAATTTGTTTAAATGACTGTAACCAACGTAATGCTGTGATTCGATGTTTTTCACCTGTAATTACGCCTTATTTATAATGATAATTACATTGTCATTGTTGTCAACTTTTCAAGAAAGATTTCTCGTTATGATTTCTACAAATCTAATATTTTTTATGGTGATTGATTGCAACTGTTTCATAAGATTAAGCAAATTGGAATTATTTCATATGGTGTCATTCATTATAATGATAAAGCTTATTAGCTGGCTTCGCTAAGCCATTTAATTAACTTCCAACTTGTTAATAGAGATGTTATAACATGTTGCCATAACAACAGAAAAAAAGGAAAATTAGTTTCAATTATTATTAAAGAGCCCTTTGTGAATCACAATACAAATACAAAGATATAAAAACCAACCAGTACCTTTTAAAATATACTGAAAATCTGAATAAAGATCGGAAAAAATCTTTTCATGGAAATAGTGAAATGTATCAAAATCACTCTTCTTATTTTCATCCAGATATTTATTTTCATAAATAAACATTTCCATGTGCCGATATTTTGATATATCACAGTCGGCAACAACCAAAATGGAATCTGTTTTTGCCGAAATATCATTGATGACCTATTCAACTTACTAATTAGAGATGAATAACAAGATAGAAATAAGAATCACTTCCGAAATATACTGAAATTGCATATCTTCATTACCGTAATACTTTGAAAATGTACCAATTTCCTCTCTTGTTTCTTTCAACAAAATATCAATATTTTTCCTCAAATTAGGAAGTGTTTTCTGAAGGACAAAAATGCTATTCGTTTATAGGCATTAGTCGTTTAAAGTTATTTTTAATTATTTTATTAAATTTTTATTTTTTTATTTTTATTTTCTACATTTCCATTGTTAAATATGACAATTTCAATGATTCACTTTATAATAATAATAATAATAATAATAATAATAATAATAATAATGATAATAATAATAATAATAATAATAATAATGAAAATAATAATATTTATGATAATGAAAATAACAATAATGATATAATAATTGTGATAATAATTATAATAATTATTATTATGATAAAAATAATAATGATAATAACATTGATAATAATAATAATGTTTATAACTATTACTTCTAATATTATCAACCCTATATCTTTCATGCAACATTATATTCATTCTTTCTATAATGGATAAACAAAAACCTATTTTTATTAAACACTGACTTAATTAAAGATATTTTGTTTCTAGTAAAACTCATCAAATTTTGTTTCTTTTTGTATATCTCTGTGTTTTTATCTTTCACCAAAGTTGAAATTTTTTCCCATACCATTGCGAGTATGGATTGAAAGAGATATTTGTTGTTATCGAAAAAAAAACGAAAAACATTAATTTTTGATTTCTGTCTGACAAGGAAGATTGAAAACATTTCGAAAAAACATCATTGAATATCAAAAACCCCATCACAATAAAACATTTCTTCTCGGATACATGATGTTGGAAAAATTTGTGTGATATGAAAGTTTTAATTGATTTAATGATGGCATGGCGTGTTTATTTCGATTTCAATTACGCAATTTGTCAATTTCTGCAAAGTTCAAATAAAATTTTAAAATTATTGCTCGATGTTGAAATGAGATTTCGAATCAGCTGCTTAATTAAGATTGTTCAGAATTGAATGAATGTGATTGACGAATCTTCACATCAAGGATCTTAAATACCAAATGAATTAAAGCTTGTACTTATTATAATTATGCATTCACTTAAATTTTATTATTATTATTACTATTATAGTTATTTATTATTATTATTATTATTATTATTATTATTATTATTATTATTATTATTATTTATTATTATTATTATTACTATTATAACTTATTATTAATATTTTTATTATTATTACTATTATGTTGTTATTATTATTGTTATTGTTAGGTAAATGACAAAATCAACCAAAAGGGTTTTAAGGAACCAAGGTAATAACCATAAAAATGTCGGCACACATACAGATCCGATGAACACGTGCTGTAAGTCAATCAGACTCGTTTTAATATTAATCCGTGGTTCGAAGTTAAGATTCGACAAGCACATACCTACAAATGGCAGTAAACTCAAATATCCGCCAATGGCATAAGAAATACGAGGAAGCAGACCGATCTAAGAACGAATTCCGCAAATGAAAGACGAATATCCGTGACATCAGGCAGAAACACCCAATAGGTCGATAAAAAATAAGGTTGAGTTCTATGAGTTGTTTGGCGTATTAATTTTAATTTTACGTGATTTTCAGCAACCAGTCATTTTGGTTGTTTTCTATTCTGTCTTTGACTTTTGGGTGCTGATCCTATCTTATGTGATTGACTATCTTTGACTTGTATAAAGGTTCGGCTGTATTTATATTAATCGAACTTGTGATATTTTAATAATATAATACAACTCACATCCATTTTTCTTCAAAATCTTTGACTTTCTTTGAATTTTTAATTAAATCCATATCAAATTCTCTAGAGATTTTTATATATAAAAATTATATTTCTTCTCAACCTTATATAATTTCTAAATATTCTTTATATATTCACATTTTCCTCTGTATATTCTATACAACTTCGATATATCTTCTTTACATCCTTTCTATATCTTCCTTTCATTCTTCTATACTTCCATACCATAGACACTCTCAGAATCGAAACCAATTATTATAACTATCATTACCATTATGAAAACTAAATCGTTTCTCACAACAAATTGTTGAGTTTATGAACCAATTATATTATAAACTTTAGAATGTTAGTAAATCACTTAAGTCCTGTATTCACAGATAAAAACAGATAGAAACACGACTTTCCTCAATTGTTAAAGGTCCTAAATTATAATCGATATATCAATAGGAAATAAATCCATTTCACTGATAGCCTTACAAACCTAAGTTAATCAAACAATTTGATTTCCAACGTTTTTAACAGTCGTCTAGAAATCCGGTTGGCAAATCACCCATTGATAAATGAATATGAAAATCAATGTTTTTTTTATTAAATCCACTGATTTGAATTTCGTGTTTTTGGTCTACAATTTAAATGACACATATTAGATGCCGAATATGATTTTTATTATCATTAGATAATTTCCATCTATTTTTAACAGCAATTAATTTTCTGGAAAAAAACCCAGCGATATAGAATCAAATAAATTATGACTTGTGTTCTATTATTTATTTATATTATCTGTCATAATGACCACTTCTATGTCACGGAGTAATAGAGATGAATTAATTATTAGTCTAATAATTCCAATCAAGGTAATTGATTAATTAATTGTTGATGGATTAAATTCGGAAAATATATTTACATTGTAATGGTTAACAATGGACTTTACATTATTCCCATTCATTTTAGACTGAATTAGCTTGTGTAGTATTATTAACCGAGTTCGGATGTATAAATATATTTCCAGACTACAATTATCCAAATGAAGAGATTATAAATAAATTTATTCAAGATTTTGTTTCACAATGATTTATTCATATTGGATGTGCTGATATAGATCAGAACAGAAAATAATATTTAAAATTTTATTGGAATTATAAAGTTATAAATGCCAAAAAACAACAACGATACAAGTTAACGATGCTGAGGATTAAAATTAAAAATTCATAAAAATGAGTTGAATAACGAAATAAGTTTGAGAATTGGCCACCAATTATTTTAATGGATTGACCATGAAAATATTCCAAATAGATAATGAAATAAAAATATAGATAATAACTTTCAATGTCTTAGAATAAAGCCAAGCAATGATAGTAACAAGAAGACAACTCAACGCCATAGTTTAATTTATCGAAATAACTAATTCTGAATATTCAAATCAACATCTCAGATATTATCTAATCTCGGGTCCATCAACAATAGATAGTAAATTTTTGGTTCTCGTTTTAAACTCTCCAAATGAAGTTAAATCAACAACTATTTGTAGGAAAGAATAGAAATCTTGTCGTGGTATCAAAATTTCATGTGTTAAATTAGAATAAAACCTGCTTATTATAGAAGTATCGCATTTATAAAATTTTTGATCAAGGTTTCGAGACTTGTTCGATCAACAATTAATGTTCTGAATATTATCAACCAATTTCTAACTTCATGCATGAAATAAGTCTTCATTGGTGTATCTAATTAATTTCTGCAAATGTGATTCTGGTAAAAATTCGTTTCTTTCCCAAGTCAGTATAATTAACATTGATAAATCGAGTTTTGGGCTTGAAGACCTTGGCATCTTAGTTTTGCTTTAAACTACTCTCATTTTTCCTTTACTATCTATTTGGCATAAAATATCTTTAATGATTTCTAATCCTGATTTGATATCCACTGTCAATGCAGCTGACAACTCCACCCTTAGTTTATGAAATATTTCATCGCACTGTTTGGTTTATTCAATTTATTTCTTATTTTTTTAAAGTCATAGATTTCATGTAAGCAGTGATTATTGCATCTGGTTTCATTGGTTCTTTATCTTTTCATAGTTAGTTTCTATGATTTCTGAATTAATTGTGACATCCAAGAAATTTAACTTCTTTCTGTTACATGCGCACTTTCTGCTTTGATTTCAAGTCCAAAAAATTTAATCATCTTGAAAATTTGGGTGGGTCTTGTATGATGTTCACCAAATGTTTTTCCATAATTCAATATGTCGTCTAGACAATTAAAAACACCTTTATAATCACAATCGCTTAATTAATGTATTCCTTAACCTTTGAAACGTTGATGGAGCAGTACAAAGAAGTATTATTCCATTAGTGTATTGAAAGCCGTTTTAGCTTTGAATCTTCCTCAAGTTCCATTTGGTAACGCACTTTAATCATTCAATGATCCTATTCTAGAATTTCTGGTACCAGAAATGTAATTTTCTTAATAATTTATCCCTATTTGGAGAAAATTCCATGGGCTCCTGCTCGGGATTATGATACTATTTTCTTTAAGTTTGTTCTATAGATTTATTGACTGCATTCTGGATGTTTGTTCAATTGGCTCACCTTTAGCTTGTATCTCTTGCTTTATCAATCTTGTAACTCTTAAACGAACCGGAAAGCCATAAAAATTGAATCATATTCTTGAAAACATTCTCTCAATGAAATGCCTTTTCTATCGAATATTATGATTTGATCTAATAGCTATAAAATCATATTTTCTCTTTGATATTTAAAAATAAAAATGAGGATGAAAATTAATTAAGAAACATAAATTCCATTACAATCTTGGTTCTGTTTACATGATGCGAGTGTGCCTGAATAATTTTAAACGCTCTCATCAAGTGGAGAGATTTATCATTACAATCTGAACCATATGACCCAACAACCATGCAATTTATTCTGTAATGTTTTTCCTTCCACTGAAAAGATATGAAACATCACATTATTTGAGCTGGTCGCATTACTAGCGCTATTGTGTTTGTAATCCAGAAGTAGTAATGACAGTATCTGTTAAGGAGATAAGTTGTGCTACTAGACGTATATTATGAGCTGATAATTATTCAGAAGAAGTGTTAGGACTTAGTTAACATTTATAACTTTTATATTCAATTCGTTATTGATGTCGTAGCCAATCAGTTACATTCAAAACATAATGCATGAAGTATGGTATTTTCAGAGTTTGATTTATAAGACTGATAATATGAAATACTCAAAAATTAATACATGAAATTCAACGAAGACTAAATACTGTACTGTTTTTGTTTAATAATACGATTGATGGCATTTATTGTGTTTTTATATTTACGATAGCTGGTGTGCAACTGCAATTATCTGAACTTCATATACTTCAATAGATGAAAGGTGTTATATGTTGCTAAAGGAACGTTTGATGTGATAAATGCAGAATCTTGATGTATTCTAAATTTATTCACAGAAAATAAACACAAATATCTTACTTATCTTTTCAATATCTTTATGCTAAAAGTTTTGTTAATACGTTACAAATCGTGTTTTGCGATCTATCCAAAGAGATAATAAATAGCAGCTATTATTATTATTTCAAGCGTGATAAAGAATAAAATATTAAAAATAAAAAGCAACAGTTTAAAATTATAAGGAAAACTTAAACATGAAAACTATAATTTTTATAAATTTATCTTATATATTGTGAGGTTTATTTATTTACATATTTATAATTATAAAAAGTTAAATTAAAAGATATTTTAAAAAATTATATTAAAAATAAATATACGATATTGATAATTAAAAAATGATCTTGTTTAAAAAATTAATGTTCAATTCAAAAAAATTTATTAAATTTATCATTGAAAGTAATTTTAAATGAGAAATTAAAATGTAATATAAAAATGTTAGCATTTTTATTTATTAAAAAGAAGATAAATAAATCAAATGTAAATAAATTTTAAATATTTTAAAATATATTTTAAAATGGATGTATTATAAATTGATATTATTTGTTTTGTTGAAAACATATATTATGATTTGAATATTAAAAAGTTTCAGTAACTAAAATATGTAATTTACTACTTATTACACTTTGTGAGTTATATAATAATAGAAATAAATGATAGTTCTTAGAACCATTTTTAATATTATATCTTTAATTCTTTGTTAGAATAAAAGAACCCATTTTAGACATCAGGTCTTTTCAATTTATCTTAATCGCTTTTTATAAATTCCATCTCTAATAGACAAAAAATGATATAAACTCAGATATTTAACAAGCGAAACACAGACAGAACTTTTAAAATTAAAATCCTCAATACGACAGCAATTATAAAATAGCAATTTATTTTACTTGAATTCATATTTTCAATCCACTTAAAAATAAAAAGAAAATCAAAAATAATTGCTTCAAAATCCACAGCTTCATATAATAGGGAATCCTCACAGAAAATGTCCATAATAAATCCATAACTGACTCAATGAATTTTAACAGTCACTTTTTGATATTTCCACTAACGATACGCATCATTTAAACTTAAAAGCGAAATCAATTCGTGATCTAAAAGTTTTATTGTACATTCAACCCATTGAAGTTGTGCGTTGTACATCTGCATTCAAATAAAACAATTAAATAATAAACGATGTGGTTCTCTTAGGAAATCATCAAACTGAATAAAAAACTGGATTGCACGAATTAAACCCAATCATGATTGTAATCAAACATTTCTTGAAAATTATTTTTCTTTTATTTGAATTTGAAAATAACTAATATCTTTTTACAAATCGTGAAATCATTGACTTGCTGTTTTTGACCAAAAAATTAATAAACGCTAAATTCTCGGTTAAGAATTTTTGTAAGTAGTAATTTATTTATTAGTTTAATAGGGGGCTTTGTTGGGTGTGCCTAATAATCTGATTTTAAAAAACAATAAGTTGATCGCTAAGTTATATTTTATATCACAATGTGCATATCTATGATAATGAATTAATTTTTTCACGAATGCCAAGTCCTTGAATAAGATCTGTCAAATGAACAAGAAAAGCGAATCAAGCCCGTTCACAGGATTAAGGATATATACTCCTCATCTTACTACGACGTTAGTAAATACTTCGCAATAAATTTTAAAAATGCCATCTTTTACAAAATAATTTTAGATTAGTAAATACTTTTACGAATTGGTTCTATGAAATTCAATTCTTATTAATTTATTTAAGCTATCAGTCTTCTATTAATTTATTTTTGTTCATAT
>JBBMOY011134106.1:0-10432 GCA_037951405.1 Platydemus manokwari
ATAATAATAATAATAATAATAATAATAATAATAATAATAATAATAATAATAATAATAATAATAATAATAAAGTGATAAAGTTGATTGAAATAGTCATACGAAAGATGTGTCAAGATTTTATCCAATACTATAATTTTCGGATAACAATTGATCCTTTATTTCGTGAAATTAGAAAAACATCAATTAACACATCTTAATCATTCATTGACAAAGGAATTTAGAAATCGAATCAAAATAAGAATGCACATCATTATCCAATAAGAGTTTATATTATACATTCCATATTTAAATTTTTATATTTGTATTTTATATTTCTAGGACCTTTTAAGTTCGATTTATGAAGCTACCTTTATGCCTTCATATCAAAATTAAATGGTTATACTTAGATATTTGCCACATCATTAATTTCCAAATTATGTAGGAAATCTTTGAAAAGTTTCAATGGAAAAAATTCTGAAATAATTTTTTTAATTACTCAAAACGTTATTTTTTCCAACCAACAGTTATTGTGACAATTTTACTGATATGTGCTTTTAAAAAATTCTGATGACAAACATTTTAAAGAAGAAACTGCTTTATTTAAATAAAAATAAAATGAAATTTTGAAATAAATTGTTTCATGGAATATTATTATTAATAAATCAAATTAATTTTAATATTGAGTGCCTAATTATTATTGAAATTTTCATCGGATAGATTAATTAAAAATGTATTGGTTAAGTTTGAATATGAAAGAAATTGCCAAATAATTTTGTATATTTGTTTGTATCAGATCGAAAAATATGTTTGAAGATCGGCCATATTTGAAAATTGAAAAAATAAGTTTGGATAACATAAAATGAAATTTTTACGCAAGTTTTTCTATTATAATAAAATTTTATAGTAAAGCTTATAGTAAATTTTCCTCGATACTATGGTTGTTGATTTGGAAATAAATCAGACTAATTGATAGGCAGTAATTCATTAATTTGAGAATGTTTACATATCACATTAGGTAAAGTTGATCATTTTTAATCTCTATAATTTCTTATTTAGAATATTGTTTTCCAAACTCATGCTTTGGAGATGCAGAACGATTGAATTTTGCAAATTTTGAGAACACGAATTGGCTGATGCTCACAGGTGAGATACACTAATTGTGTATGAAGATGTAAATTTGAAAAATCATTGAATATATACAGTTACTGCATATATATGATGCATTACCATCAGTGGATTTTCAGTAACACAAATCTGGATAATGTTTCTTAATTGCGATTAATTTTATTGATTACACGAATGGCTTTAATATTTTCCATATATTTGGTAATTCTAATGTTACGTTGAAGATGTTGATTTAAATCCTATTGATATACATATTTTAATTGAGGGAAACATATTCTTAGCAATTGGTACTCACTGTTGTTATACTAACACAAATGCCAATCATAATTGATTGAAGTCAATTCAACTATTTTTAACATTTCTGAATATTTTTGATTAACATACGATGCAGTTATATCTTTCGTCTTTAATTTTTTTCGGTACTTACGTATTAACTTTTACGTTTAGAAAATATACTTTCATCAATTTCCACGATGCAACCTGGACCACCTATCTTGTTTGGTTTATTTACTATATCTAGGACACATAATTCACGCATGTAATTGTCCTAATCTATAACAGTTTTGTCCGATAAGTCAAGTTGCTTTTTACAAAATTTAATTGACGTTAACTCCTCAAACTAAAAATGCGTATACAAGAAAACCAAAAGATAGCTTTGTGTGCAAATAAATAACAAGTTGCTGCGTGCAAACAATAAGGCTACAAATTATAAACAACAAGATTGATTTTTATCGACTTTTCAATAGAATTTTTGCCGCTGTGGCGTTAATACGTAAGTACCATTTTTTCTTTGAAGGTGATTTTAGATGGAATTTTCTTTAACATTTGATCTTTTGTCTTCACTTTTAAATAATTTCGAATGACTATTATACACAATTGGAATCGTTTTAGTTTAATATTGGAAAAAATTTAAGCATCACCCACAAGGATAAGATTATTCTAAGGATGTGTTTCTATTTATTTCATATGGTACTATTTTTTATTATTAATAGTCATCATTTCGACGTAACCATCGCTATTGTTTGATTTATTTTTATCTTTGTTGATTTTGTCTTATTTCTATTAAAAGACCTGTTTCAATTACTTGACATATTGTTATAATACTTGTAGTATTCTTTGTTATTTCCATTTTTGTCACTAGGTATTCTACTTTTTGATTTTTTAATAGTATAATCATTGTGTCTATTCTTGTTAAACCGACTTTGCATATTGAATATTATATTATTTCGATATTTACGATCATTATTTCGATTGGCATATGCTTGATTATTAAAATGTCTTCTATTAAAATTTTTTGTTATTATAACCTAGCAATTATAAATATCATAGTTTATATTTCCATTAATTAATTATTAAGTTTAACTTAACTTGTCATTATCATTCCTTATTTGGAATTCAGTCATCACCTTATTTAATCTTCACGGTATTACATTAATGTCCGGGTTTTTTTTCAGTATTATTTTCCTTTGGATTTCTCAATTCTGATACTATAACAATTGTATTTTCTATTGTTGAATTTGAATCTTCTATTATTTCTAATAAAATGATGCTGCCGGGCTCTATTTTCTCAATTATTTTTATAATTGTCCTTGGTTGAGCTCATTTATGTTACATTCAATTGAATTATTATATTTTCATTTCCTATTCTTTCGTTCCTATTAAATATATAAAATCCTGATAATAAGCTTATTGCGAAATCAACGTTCAGTGCGAAATTTTAATTCTACTATAGATTTAAAAATTGTAAATTCGTACTACAATTTAATAATTCTTTTTTGATATTGGGAAAGTTCCTTTACGAAGGTATTTGAGTGTGGTTCTATAGATAATGGAAAATATATAGATAAATAATGAATGAGGTTTTAAACTGTAACATGGATTAAGAACGAAATTTTCAATAATTTGTTATTCATTCCCGGATGTTAAATGATATGAGAATGGTTTTGGCAAGATTCTAATGAACAATTATTTTTTTGCGATATTTTTTCATTATCAAGAAAATATGATAAATGGTAAATCATAATCTGACATTAATATGATTTTATAAAATACAGCAACATTTTTATTCGTTATCTTTGACACTGATTCTTGGTTTTGTAAGTGAATCTGTATTTGGAATTAAAATTATCGACTCTAGTATATTTGTATTTTGAGAGTCAGAAGATGATTGATATTATGTTTGATCAATTATATTAAATACATTGAGATGATTTGAGTTGTTAATGTCTTTGGATATTAAATAATAGCAAATTTTAGAAACTCTTCTCAATTTCTCGATAATTTGTTCATTGTGAACAAGGGAATATGCAGAGATTGAGATTGAGGAGTTCTTCACTATTTCTTAAAATTTCTATCTTAAATTGTATAGTTAGTATTTTGGATATTTTGGACATCTTTGTACTGTAGTTACTCAGAGATGTTTTTTAATGAAAGTATTATAAATCTGATTAATGTTCTATCCTTTTAAATTAACATTTTCACTGACTTGCTTAGGAAAAAATAATGTTTTCAGATGAGTTTTTATTTTCATTGAAATTTCTGAATTCCAGCACTATATTGCAAAGTTTTTTTTGAAGAAATTTCGAAAATTATTTTATTAATGTTTGATTGCGATTTTCCTGTTTTCAATGATTTTTTAAAACTGATATTAGGTGATTTTCGGATTTTAACAAATGAAAAATTTGGAATTAAAATATTTTATTCAACAGTTGTTTTTTTTTAATTGCTATTGTCAAACGTGTTGGAAATATTTCAGCTTGTGTATTATACTTTACAGAGAGATATTTAAAATTTATCAATTAAACTTTATGATTTTCAACAACATTATCCAAAAATGGTATTTCTTACAATCATCTTATAATTTTGTGTGATGTTCACAATTCAACTGTCGACAGTGCTCCGTTCGCTCGATTGCTATAGGAATCTTCATCTTCTACCCACATACAGCTAATTGTCTGTTTTCTTGTCCTGTGTCAGTAATATTTATAATGATTTCTCATTAAAGTCTATTTGTCTCGGGTTTAAAGTACTTAACCCCATTCGTCGATATTGGATAATCATTGCGTAGTTAGAATCATCCTCTCCTAAGTTAGAGTTTCCTGGCTCCTCATCTATATCACAATTGCTTATTAGTAATAAATGCCTGTATGTTTCAACAAGTGGAAACAGTTCTTCCTCCGTGTTTATCATCCATTTTGTGAGTTTTCTATAACTGTTTGCAAAAATCTGTCTGATCTGATTCCAGTCTAGCTGTAAATGATGGATTCAAAAATAGGATTCATTTCAACATTGAATTTAAAATTTTTAGAAAATGGATAAAATTTGAATTATTAACAAAATATTTTAACAAATAATATTAAATTTCATTCATTAAATTTGTAAAATAGTTGCAATTAGAGAATTGAGTAATCTGAAAGATTGAACAATCTGTTGTAGATAATATTCATCTAACAAATCAACAAGCCCTGCTCTACCACCTTTACAGGTAACGAATGAAAAATATGATTCAGCTTGTAGTAGCAGTGAAAGTATTTAACGAATAATTCTTCGTCATTTTGACCTCGGATTTCCAATTCGAGCTTTGACATTATGATCTTTGATGGTGTTTCACCTATTTCGTTGTTTGAATGTGGACTTTTATCATTGTAAACTTCATCTTTGTTCGAAATGTGAGACGAAGTTTAGTTTGATCTGGTAATTGTAACGCCAGCTTGTTTCCAAAATAAGGCTTTGGAATAGAAAATATTCTTTTGGTCGAATTAGAATATTTTCAACCAGAATATAATTTAGTTGTATTCAGAGCATGAATTGACGATATTTTGACATTTGTCCACTCTTTCAAAATATGTAGGCATATTTGTTGAGAAAGTTTGTGGTTTCGGTAAGGTGGCAATTTGATTTGATTGCTCATTGCGTGTCACGTTTTTGATTCTAGCCGAGATTGAATTGACATCAATGTTGAGAAGAGGTTGATCGATACAATATTATAGATGACTTATCAATGTTGAGAGATTTGTAAAACTCAACAATTGTATCAGATCCCATTTTAGTGTTGGTGTATCGAATGTCTTCAATGATACTGTTTTCTTGTTCATATGACATTTGTAACATATGATTTGGATTGGAATTAATTAATATTCCAAAATTTTCTGATCAAATATTTGCAATGGTTTGTAATATTAAAGAAATATTTATCATTGCAGGAAATGTTGATAGAGAAAAATCAGAGACCATTGAAGCAGAGTCATTGACAAAGAAAATATTGAGATATTTTGTGATGTTGATACAATTGTCAAGGTCAGCTTGTGAGATTTTGTTACCTGGGAGATTGTACAATGTACTTGTGTTTTTTGTAATTGTACATTAAAACCAGAAGGTCTCTATTCAATTGAATGATGACAATCACAAAAGCAATGTCTCGAAAACTACTGAATCGAATGTTGCCTATGATATAGTTTCGATTATTGTTGTTTAGAATGTTTGTCAATTGGATATGCAAAACTCAGATCTCTGATTATTCAATGAAAATAACAGTTGTTTATGAATTTCAATTATTAAACAGATCAATGGACTACAGTCAAATCCGTTGTTTTGAAATCTGATATTTTCATTATAGAGACTGCATAAAATATGATTGGAGCCGAATATTTTTTCGGGCACTTCATGCAGATTTCGGCAAGGACTCCTATAATCAAACCAATAATTGTATTCAGTTCTTGGGTCAAATATAAAAAGAACTCATTGCACTTGTAGAATGTTGAATAATATGATAATGGTTTTGGTTTAATTCATGGTAATCATTTCTATGTTCTCGATATTTTCATTAACGAGAATATATGATGTGATAAATGTTTTTGATGAATCATAATCTAGTCTCAATATGATTTTATCAAATACCACAACATTGTCGTTGTATTCATCTTATATAATAATTATAATGAATGTTGATAGTTTATTATGTTTTTTCATCAAATTTTATTAAGTGCTATCTACACCGGTCTTTATTTAGGTGGTTTCTGGTGTTTGGTGTACCAGTGAAGACACGTCCCATCCCGTTTGACATTTCGATGAACGAAGTCTCTTTGTTGCAGAAGCCAAAGTTGATTTCTGATTGAGATTTTGCATAAATTATTGGAATTAAATTGATCGACAACTATGCATTAAAATTTTCGAGTTTTTGATTTCTTTTGGTAATAGATAACTGCAAATTTAAGCAACTTCCTTTACAATTTCACGATCGTTTCTAATTCTAGTGGTCATTGAAATTGTATTGTATAGTATCTTTCATCATGAATAATAGAATATGCAGAAAATCCGATGATATCAAGCAGTATTTTGAATGAAAAATTAGGCTGGAGGAATTCATAATTATTTCTTAAACTTTCTAGATTTGATTTTATTGTCAATATTTTGGACAATCTGGACTTCTTTGATTTGCAGTTATTGAGACATCAAGTGATGAAAGCATTGTAAATCTGATTGATGTTCTGTTTTTAAAGATTGAATTTTTTGGTTGACTTGCTTTGAAAGAATGAGGTCTTTAGGTAATTTATGATTCCATTTGTTATTTCTAAAGCTCAGTTTTTTGGTACAAAGTTGTTCATAATTAAGTACGAGTTTGTTATTGGATCTTCAGATATTTAGTCTGAAGTAATATCATAAATGCCATATTGTTAATGAAATTAATTACCCATTCGGTCTTACTAATGGGCTCATAAGCAATTTCACTGTCTGACATTTTGTAGTTAATATAAAATATTAACTCGATAAGGCGAGCGTTGAGATCAGATTTTTGAGATATATGTTGCCGATTTTTATCTTTGGCCATTGTGCTCAATGAGAAACCTCCAAGATTCCAATTGTGCTGGTCTTGGGCTGTGATTAGTACAATAAAATGAGCCATTTTTAAGTATAATATTCTTCGGTAGGTGATTTAGAAATTGCATTGAAAACTTCATCAGTGGCAGTTGGATTGAGTAGAATAAAATCTTTGATTTGATTATGCTTACGAAGCAAAATCATCACTTCTGTTTCAGATAGAGGCCGACTATTTGGTTTGTCGATACTTTCATAGTCGAGAATATGAAGACGACAATTCCTAAACATTACTTTGTGTTGTAATAGAAAGGCTGGTAAAAGTTGATCTATTTTCAATCTTTAATTCTTCATTAAGAATTTCAATTTTTAGTTTCAAATTCTTTGCATTGGCATCACCGTTGAAATTTGCAAATTTTGTAAACAAGAATTTGTTGGTGGTTTTCGGATTCAGAACATACTTTATGGAACATACATAAAGATGGAGATTTTAAGATTCCATGTTTATATATCGTTATTGTTGATATGAGGTGATAAATGGTTTTATATAATCATAATCTGGTCTTAATATGATTTTATCAAATACTACAACAATGTCATCTTCAGAGAACCAATCAGTTGTGTTTATCTTCTCGTATAATAATAATGGCTTTTCAAACATTGTTATATTATGTTGGTTTTCACACCTCAGAGTTTGTTGAGTGCTATCTGCACTGGTAGTAGAGGTGGTTTGTGATGGTTGATGTACCAGTGCAGACACATTCCGTCAAGCAGAAGAGTGTTGAATAGTGACTGGAGAAGAGATTTCGGTCTGAAATTTTGATGAACGAAGTCTCTTTGCAGAATCTAATGTTGATGATCGAGTCGAGAATTTAGTTTTTATTCTTCGCAAATTTTTGTTCAAATTTTTCATTGTTGGTTCTTGGATCTCTGGTTGAATATGTGCATCAGATATTGTAGTTACGTTGATCGACTCTTGTGCATCAGTATTTTGAGAGTCATTAGTTTTTGAAGCTTCTGTGTGATCAATTTTTCCAGTTGTAGTCTTGAGAGGTTTTGAGTTGTTATTTTTATTTAATAATAAATAGCTGCAAATTTTAGCAACTCGTCTCAATTTCTCGATCGTTTGTAATTCTATTGCTCGTGGAAATTGTATAATATCTTTCATTGTGAACAATAGAATATGCAGAAGATCCGATGATTTCTAGTAGCGTTTTGAACCACGAATTGAGATTGAGAAATTATTTATGATTCCGTAAACTTTCAAGCTTTGATTGTAGTTCCAATATTTTCGACAATTTCGACATCTTTGATCTGCAGTTATATAAGGATTTATTAATGAAGGTATTGTTAATTTGATTGATGTTCTGTCCTTCAAGATTGAATTTCTCGTTGACCTGCTTTGAAAGCAATGAGGTCTTCATATGATTTCTGATTCCATTTGTTATTTCGAAGGTCAAGCTCTTTGGTACAAAGTTCTCCATAATTAAATCCGAGTTTGTTAGTGGATTTTCAGATATATGGCTCGAACTTAATTTCATAAATGCCAAATTGTTAATGAAATTCACTCCGCACTCGGTCTTACTAATGCGTTCATAATTAATTTCGCCGAGTGACATTTTGTAGTTAATATAAAATATTAACTCGATAAGTCGTGCATTCGAAACAGATTTTTGAGATATTTATTGCAGATTTTTATCTGCTTTGGGTCGAAAAACAATTAAAAATTTACTCGTTGGTTGCATCATTTAAATTGGTATAAAAATATTTTTAAGAAATTCTTCGGTCAGAAATTGTCATAGAATAGTTAGCTTCGGAATTGAGCTGGTAATGTTGGTCCAAGTTTAAAATAAATAGCTTCTTGCGAAAATTAGTTAAATATTGTAAATATGAATAATCGAAATTGTGACAACTGGGTTGATTGCTGCTTATATACCTGCCTTACTGCTTTGTTTGCAACGTCAGCTATTTTCTCTACATCTGTTACTATTATTAGCAACACTTACACTTTAGTACCAAAAATAGTAACAACCCACAAATTTAGTCGATAAAGAACCTAAATTGTGATAGTTTATTTCTAGAACTGGCGTATTTCTAAAAATATATTGGCTGTTCGTTTTTCAAATGACCTTGAGGTCCAAGCTATAATTTAACTATTTGGAGCAGTCAAACAAATATAATTTTTGATTTATTAAAACATTTTTCTTTAAATAATTTTTTATGATAAATTTTTAATTTTTGCCTCTATTGTTTTCTGAAATTGGGACTTAATTTTGAAAAAATTTATATTTATTTTTGGTTAATTTGGTTAGGTCAAAATGGCCTGGTATTTGATAGTATTTTCGTCACTCATAGTAGACACGCCTACGTGTTTGCAAGCACGGTCATATTTACAGCTCACAATGTGACCTCAGAAAACGAAAGGAGATTGAAAATTTTAATAACCATATTGTGAGAAACGGTTACAACATAAATTTAAAAAACGAATTTTGTTGTATTTTGTAAATTTCGATTATGTAAATTTGATATAGACAATATTTGACAACTTTTACCAGGTCAGGATGGCAATCTGGTAATTGAAACACTGGCTTGTTTCCAAAATTGGAATGTTTTCAATAAGAATACAATTTAAGAGTATTTAGAGCACGAATTGATAATATTTCGACATTTGTCCACTTTTACAAAGAACGTTCGTAGTTTCGGTAAGATGGCAATTTGATTTGATTGCTTATTTATAATGGTTTTAATTTGTTGCAAATATTTATTTGCTTTGGGCATTGTGCTTTGTGAGAAATCTCCAAGGTTAAAATAGAAATCTGGACTTGAGCTGTGTTATTAGAAGTACAATGAAATGAGCCATTTTTGAAAATAATATTCTTTGGTGGTTTTGTTGTTGATTTTTGAAATTACTTCGAAAACTTTTCTGTATACAAATTTATTCCATTCATAAATTTCTAAATATTATTGATTATCTAAATCATTATCTTTATATATAAATTGTATTCTAAAACCATTAGTATTATGTTGGCGGAATTCGAGATGATTACTCCTGCTAATCTCATTTTTGGGTTTATTTAGTAAATGGGGGCATGTAATTTGTTTTGTTGTCATTTTTATTATTAGAAGAGGTTCTAAGATTACTTAATCTCTTTGGATTATGTGATTACTTTTTTCATAGTATTAAAAATTTATTTTTGTTGTGTTCTTTATGTCTACTTTGCTTGATTATTCCTTCAGGTCAGTTTATCATATATCGGTGCTTGTTTCAATGGACTCTTATTTTAAAAGTTTTTAATGTTTTTAAATGATCTTATCTAAGATTTTCTATAAATATTTTACGGGTAAGTTCAGATGTTAGAGCTATCATTGTTTTGGCTAAATTTTCTTATCTCTAACTGATACATAGTTTCACAATTTAAATTACACACACACAAACATATATATATATATATATATATATATATATATATATATATATATTTGCAGCGTTTTGACTACAATCACGTGTCATGCC
>JBBMOY011134217.1:0-10431 GCA_037951405.1 Platydemus manokwari
ATGCGTATATATATATATATGTATATGTTTGAACATCATTCTCTAATCGACCATATTTGCTTATCTTGTTTAGATTTGTGGGGTGAATTTTTAAATAATTTGTAAATAATGTGAATGTATCAAACCGCGGAATGATGAATTTTTGATTTCTTTTTGCTACGATAGAATGAAGTAATTTTATTTTTGCTGTAATAGAAATGTGATGAGAAAGTTATTGGGTTTTTTTGTGAAATATTTTATTGATTTGTTCATTTCTGATATTTAAATTATAAATTGCATTTAATACTATAAACCAGTAGCTATCGTTGCTATCCCTAAAGTTAAGTGATCAAAAAATTGTCCTTGGATGAAAATATTTTGAAATGTTTTTATACGATTATGAAGCTCTACAACTGGATTATTGTATGAGATTCCTAATTTATAACCGAAAACTTTAATATTTAGAATCCATTGTTTAAATTATTGATCATATGATTAACATTAAATTAATCATTAACTACTGGATTACTGAGGGTGATTAATAATATATTAAAATGGTTATTGGTGTTTTCCGATTCTTAAATGATGTAATCTTAAAAATAATTATATAGTCCAAACGAGTTCTGCTTACCAACTCTAGTACAAATGGGAATTCAAATAATTAAGCATTATTAATTCTAAAATTCTTTAATATAAGTTAATGTACTAATTCCAACAGTTTATTAAATGAAATTTTAAAATTAAATAATTTTTTAATTTGATGAAATAATAATGTAAAGTTTTTAAAATTTCAGATTAAATAATCAAAATTCTATTCTATTATTGAGTATCAAAATTATGCATCAATTGAAACAGGTAACAGTTATGCACAAATATATTTTTACAAAATCAAAACAAAAGAATTTTATACGTGATTTTTCATTGTACACCGAATTTCATTTGGAAAATCTTCACAAAATTGTAATCAAATTTATGAATAAAAGTATTTTGTATTTACATTTTAATATGGCTGATTAGTTTCCATTTTTATAGTTCCCATAAGTTATTTTAGATTATTAATTTGAGTTATTTTTTCCAAATCCAAAAATCCGGTGGGAAAACTTGAACAAAAATTTCAACTAAATGTCAGTAAGTAGTCGGCACCAATTAATTCCTCTATATAATGTTTTGTAATACGTCTTAGTATTGACTGTCAAAGAGTCAATAATCCTCCTGGTTCTAGTTAGGAATGTGGATCATTTGCAAGATACCAATGTAAATTAGTCATTAGTAAGATGTAAGAAACAAAGCGAGTTGTACTATATCAAATTTTAAATTACTGAGACTGTATTGATAGTTAGCACAATGAATTAAAAATATTAACTTCTAAATATGCAAATGTGACTATCACAGTGGATTAATGATGGTAAACAATAAAATCAGATCAAGAAATTAATTAGAATGAAAACTAATCGCTGATAGTCATAAATATAGGTTAGTCATGTGAAAGGTAATAATTAAATGGATAATATTTTAAAGACAAATATATAATAAGAATAATGTTTTCATTACAGAGTAAAAAGTCGACTATAGCTAGTGAAACAAAAGATAATTCCAGAATTTGAGAACTGACATGAGTGACTTAGGTATAATAAGAGATATGTGAAGCCATACGAATGAGCACGATGAGGAGAATATCTTTTGTTCAACTGTAATAACCTAGTGATATTAGTGCCTTATCTTTTTCACTTTTCAAAGTTTCAACGATTGTATTACACCAGCAGCACTGTTTATTTAAAGTAGTTTTGGATTAATTAGCTGTCAATTCAGATCAATAAGATTGTTTCAAGACTGAATAAAAATTTTTCCCATATTTTATTTTTAAGAATCCTACTGAATCAATGATATACCCTAAAAATGTACCAATTTTGGTCGATGTTTTCATTTCATCAAATTCTTATAAAAGCATGTAGCAGCATATTCATAGAAGTCAGTAGAAATTTCTTCTTTGATGCCGTCCTCGAAGAAGTTCTCCTTATCTGACTAATTCGAAGAAGTACCAAATTTTGATGACAGTAGTAGGCATCATTTAAGTCGTATTCTCTCAACCTATAAATTGATCTTTAAATCTTACATGGCAGGAAGATTTTAGCTGAGCTGGTGTAGGAATGATTCTAGATCTGAGATATGAAAGTAAAATAGTAGTTGATTCTTAAGTTTTGTAAAGTGGTCATTTTGTTGGTAATGCTTAAATAAGTTAGTGATCTGCTCAAATAGCGAGAAGAGCGAGGATAAGAAAATAACCATCACAATAAGCTCATATAGTGAATGAAAAAAGAAAGCTACAGAAACAGAAACGACAAAACATCAGCCTACATCAGAAAAGCTTGGTTTAACAAATAAGAAATCAGATAACCCAGTAAAGGCCCATATCACATGGGAACAGTGATTCACCCTGTAAAAGAGCTGGGCAAAGAAGACAAAGACCAAGAGAATGAAGAATTGAAGCGTAGATTTTGACACCTGAGGTAAGCCACAAATTCTTATACATATAGTGGCACTTACACTGCTGTGTTTTACAGCATAATATAAACAACCGAAACCCAATAATTTATATGGTTGGAGGAGCAGGGAGGATAATACAGACACAATGCACCGATTATTAAGCACTTAAGACCAACATATGAATCCAGGAGGAAAGTGTGCTTGAGCAAAATGTGGAGAAACATTGCATGAACTTAATCAGGAGGTGCAAGAACAACACCGATGGATCTGCAACATTTTTCTTTATCCTTACAAATCAATTTCATTATGTTTGGATAATGAAAAGAAATTTGACATTGACGAACCTCTAAAATTGTTTATACGAACTGATAAACCTAAAAATTCGAAATTAAAAATTCGCGGTCTTATTTGATTACGGTAGCATGTTTTCTTATATTTCGCATGATTATTTGGTTATTATTATTTGTTAAAAATCTTTAGCAGTCGATCGTAAAATGAAAGAAATTATATATATGCCATATCCTTTACAAAACCAATTTAAAAAATAAAATAAACAAAGTCAATTTATCAACGCATGCCCATAAATAGAATTAATTTAATCATACAGAAAGAATAATAATTAAAATTTTGCCACAAAACAAAAAAGTCAATGAAGATATTATGCAGAAAGGCCAAATAAAAAATTAAGAACACAAAACTCAGTATAAATACAGGAAAAAATAACGAAGAGAATACAATGTTGAGATGAAAGCAACCGAATTGATAGTGACAATTTCTGTGCATATCTTAGAGTCTTAATCCAATTTGATGATAGGTGAATGCAGATATATGGTTAGACAACTCCACCAATTTTTGATTTTTTAGAGTCCCGAAACTTGGGTTACGTGTCTAAATTCGAGTTAGAGATCAATATAAATAATTGTAGACGAATAACTTCTATTGCATAGATATGATGCAAAATTAGATTATTAAATATTCGATAAGATTGTTAACTTTTTATAATTATAATGGATTTTATAGTGAAACGTTGTCGTTCCCTGAATATGATGAAAAACCAGTTTTGGGAACTATTGCCACCAGCTCTGATTAAAAAGAGGTAAGCGGAGAGATAATTTGGAAGGAAGTCAAATGTTTTTAAAGAACTTTGACTCTGTTAATCTGTTAATAATTCCTTTTCGGACAATATCAATGTATTAAAACAATTAAATAAAAAATTACTCATGACTTGAATTACTTGAATGTGTCTCTTCTGAACTTGCTGTTTTATGTACTATATTTTATGTTTATATTTACTTCTCATTGGCTGTGTACTTATTTTCTTCTCAGACCCAGTTGTCGTAACGACTAGGCAAGTTGGTATAGCAGCTCATGAATTGTCATGACTATTGCATTTATATGTTCATTGTTTATTATTTATCATTTGTTATATTATTTCTGATTTGTTTTATTAGCACAAATTCGAATTTTTACTAGAAATTTATTATACGTCTAAATTTGGTGCAGTAAATTTGTGAGTTTTCTGTACTGAGCTATTGACTTTCACAGTTTCCTATTTTATTATAAGACTGTCACAATATCAGAGAGTTATAAATATGGAATTATCTGAATAATTGTCATATTGTAGACATTGATTTGACGCTACGATAGTTGTCGTGTATCCATTTGAGTGAGACCCACCACGTCTTCGTTCTCCTCTCAGGTCAGCTACAAATTTGTTGCTGTTTCTGCTTGTCTTCTGTGATGGTGACGTTGAGTTTAAGTATATCTATATTCAAGGAACATGACTTCCTTTGTTATTTTGTCAATGTATAGGACATAGGTGGTGTTCCAGTCGTGGCTCTTTTCTCTTATGATCTTGGCGATCTTTCTTGGAACCATTGTCCTCTTTAGGCATGGTTTGTTCTTTTTTGGGATTCAAGGTAGTGCTCATACACATTTTGATGCTTTGGTTTCGTAATTATCTATGTCCATGTCGACTTCCTTGGAATAGCATTTTGGCTTTGACTGATTTACGGAACCTATTATGATCGGTTCGTGTAATTTTGCTTTCTTTATATATTTGTTCGTTGATGACTTAGGTACTTCCATGGTCTCACAAGTTCCCTTTCAATATACTTAATTTTTGGTAGGATTTCCAGATTTAAGGTTGCCGATGCTTTGTCTTGCTCTTTTGCTTGTTGCTCTATGGCTTTAGTTGTCTTCTCCTCATCGATAATAAGACCATGCATTTCTTCATCGTCAACTTTCAAGTTCATAGCGGTACTTTCCATAGATGCGCTTTTCATCTATAAATAGAAGAGAGACCCATCCTTCCTTGTCTATTTGTTGACTTTTCTGTAGTTGATACACGTGCGCATGGTTCCCTCTTTTTTCTTGACCATCACTGTAGGTGATATCCAGGGTGAATTACTGAGTCTTAGGCGTCATTGTTTCAATAATTCGTTGATTTGCCGATAAATTTCAGGTTCCATGACTACTGATGATCTCTTAAACTCTCTGACAGATTGGCTGTATTTTGATTAGTTCTATTCGATGTTCTATTAAGTTACAATGCCCGAGATTGTGTTCGAGCTTGGAGGAAACGTCTGTGTATGTTGTTTCTTGATATCAGGACGTTTTGTTTCGAACGGCCCATAGACTTTTTTAGCCCTTGATATTTCACAAACGTTACTGTCAGCATATATGGGTACGGGTTTCTGAGTTGTATTTGCGATCCTGATTGGGATCTTTTCATTGTTAATTGTAGGTGTGCACGCACTGATGTGCACGTTATTTAGTTCAAATTTTTGCCTATTCCTTATCGGGTATTGGTTTGAACGAAATATACTATTTCGACATGTGGGAGAATGACTATCTCGTCCGCTATATATAAATTAATGTTCCTGTGGTTGTTTCATATACCAGATTATTTAGTTGTGATATGACATCTTTCCAAATGAGGCAATGGAATGAGTAATAATCTGATACTCTTGCCACTACGTGTATTGTATGTCCGGCTATTGGAGCACTCCTTATAAATCCAGGATATCCACGTTAACTCCTTTTATTCTGATTTGCGTCTCGTTAATGCTTTTTATTTCCTGATAAGCCAAGATTCTTGAATGAATGATAGTCGAGTTCTCGCCTATGTCAGTTAAGACCATGACACTGACGGTTTAATTTTATTTGCATAAATTTGGAGTCTTGGTTATTTTGTTTCATCATATAGTTATATTTCGTTAGTTCAATTTGGAGTTACATGTCAGAGTTACATGCTGTCAGTATTGTAATGAATTTGTAAAGATTTATTACAAAACAAAGATATTTTTTTCTTAACTGGTAGTCAATGGGAAACCATTATTCGTTGCACAATTCATTTTGTTTACGTTAAATCCAAATCGCACTGAAATTCATTAGTTCGCTGTAAACCCACGTCTTCTGACAACTCACTCCGTGCGGGATCTATTAGGAAAGATTTTTGTTTACCAACATTGGCAATGAAGACAATGATCGTTATTCCAATCTATCAGCCAAATTACTATAGGTGAAGTTCCTTTATCACGAAACGGGAAATAATCATAGAATAAATCCGACTTAGAGCGGGCAAAAGCTATAGCAGGAAGAGGTGGAATGAAAGTTATCCCTTTCCTACCAGACTATCAAAGGCGAATATAACCGGCCCACTTAGTCATTATGAAGTAAGAAATGTTTTCCCATAACTGTAATGACATCAATATTTTGTCATTTACAGTCAAAGATTCACAAGATTCTACCTGAGTAGTAGCATTATGTGAATTATAAAGCGACCTAAAATTAAGAATATTTCCTACGAAACCACAGTGACAAGTTATTCCAACACAGTTAATATCCATCACAATATGAATTGTAGCAAAATGTTTTCGTACCTCTGTAACATTGTTACTACAGGGTATGACAAAAGATTTCTTTCTGTTTTGACACATTCAACACCAAACTTTTGAGTTAGAGCAGGCTGTGTAAATATTCATTACTGGGGTCTCAGTAACAGTAGAGAGATCAGTTATTTCTATATCAGAAACTTGAACAGAGTTACCAGCACCACCAAAAGGTTTAAAAACATATAATTTTAGGCCATGGGAATCAATAATTGAGGGTGGTAAGATGAAAGAGTCATTATCACTTTCCAAAACAATTTGTACACCTGCAGGAATGTTCATGACCATAGAGTCGAGATTAGAAAAGTAATGCTATCAATGTCGCCCAAGTCCGATAACGGAATGTAACATTTCCAATGTTGTGTTATGCACTCATAAATCATACTATCTAGTAAGCAATCAAGGAGCATGTCACAAAATTTATTAATTGAACTTTATTACATTTCCTTATTACCAACATAAGGTACAATAGCAGAGCAATTATTATCACTTATGAAAACAGAATCAACCATAGTGTTAAACATTGTGTCCAACAAAATATCAATTACCTCACCTATATCTTCGGAATTTACTTGTACCTATATCTTTTGTTTGTTAAAATCGTTCTGCTAACTTGGTTTACTCCTTGAGTTTACTTTCGCATCCGTTGCACTGGCTTTAATTAGTGGTGTGTTTCCCGTTTTGGGTAAACTTATAACATTTTATGGTCTTATTGTGGCGTAATCAGTAGTTACTGGTTCTATATTTTGCTGATTCTGGAGCCTAAATTGACCTGTGGTTGGCTCTAATTAATGAGCGTCTTACGATGGTTTAGTGTGTGATGGCACAAGATAATGTGATTCACATGAAATATCAAAATGCATTAGTGTTCCAAAGTTGTCTATGTGTGGATTCCACCTTTAATTAATGGTGTCACAGATAGAAAGTATTGTACCTTGCTATTAAGTGTTGAGGGTGCCATTTATCCTCGTTAATTGTTTGTTTTATTTAACGGTTTATCGTACATGTCATTAGCGATCCATATTATATCATGCATGGTGGTGATGATTCACAGCAATTTTCGTGTCTCTGAGTTTTTAGTGATAATAGATAGTCAAGTATATTTTCGCTTTTTATATAGAATATAATTAGCACACATGAGGAGGAATCCATGTAACAGTTTCCTTGAACATCCAAAGATTGAAACGATTTCGTAAATCATCATTATTCGATGAACGAAGGACTGACTTATTAATGATGATTATAACAATAATCCCAGAGCATTCTGAAAATCTCCTCCAAGTGCGCTCTGCAACGTTTTTAGCGTCTAATGTAAAATGGTCGCATCTAATAGATTGTCATAGTTTGGTCGGATATTTCTGTTTGCGTACACTGTGCGTATGAAATTTTGATATGCTCTTGTTTCTAATTTCAGTAAATACCAATATTCTACGGGCTTCCTCTATGCCTTTTGGAGTGTAAATTCCCTTTTTATGGCTCCATGCTGTACAGTAATATTGAAGTACTGTTTTGAAAGGCAGAATTTGCTGATTCTTGTGCGATAAAACTCTATTTCCTGGTAGATGAAATATTTTTCTTAGGGTCCTGCAATGACGTTCATTAAGGTCCATTGTTGATTAAGTTTTCGAGAGATTTGGAATTTGATAGTCATATGCCGAAGTAAACCGGAGTTTCCGATTAGTCCGAATACGAGTAAAAGATTGAGGATTCGTTAATGAATTATGTGTTTTTCCAAAATAAGTTCATCAACCTTTATTTTCTGTAAATGGTTACAAGTATTGGTCAGCAATCCTTGTCATGTAATTCATCTCTACTTGGAACTTATTCATGTTTGCTCGTGATGCCAATATTACTCTTTTGACTATTCAGGTTAGGGCTAACTTGGAATGAGTTTCCGTGATGCTATGTTCTAGTAATTCTTGTAACAACTCTTTTCTTCTGTGGCAACATCGGAAATGTTCAGTTGACACCCATCAATGCCAATTTTTAAATGTGCCGTTGTGGGTTTCGACCTGATTCTCTTTGCTTTTTATGTGTTCCCTATCGGCACTGGTTGGTGAACATTATAATATTAATGTCTGATCGGGTAGGAATCTGAATTCGATAAAGTATGTTGGGATTTTCCAAGACAATTAGTACGATTGGTTCTCTGAGAAACAGCTACTTTTTTTACTATTTGTGGTATAAAAATTGCCTACTAAAAATCAATTTATCATATAATTTACTTACTTCCCATTCTTCATCTAACTTAGGAATCACTTAAGTAAAAGGAATAACTTAAATAAAATCATATTCAACTACAAAATATCACCAACAATTATCTTAGCATTCTCATCCAGACGAATAAATTGCTGATTCGTCGATAACAGGTTGAACTTCTCCTAATCTTCACCCTGAGCACTGCACAAGGGACAGCTCCGCAGTTGAACCAAATACCACTTTAATTAAACAATAATTAATCAACCTTATGTATCATCCAGCTGTATCATCTAGTTAAGAAGTTTGATTTCCATAATTGAGGAAAATCTCCCGACAATCCTGTTAAAAAGCAAAGAATCAATTACTTGTCTTAAACAATATATTTACCATTATCTAAGTCAAATCAAAAGGTAAAATAATTTTTTATATAGATAATATTGATTATCGATTTTTTCTAATATTACAGTCTTAAAGTGGTTTTACATAAAATCGAGGGTACTATGTTTTACATAATTAATCTTACTGTTACGATTATTTCATTTCTATAGCTCAATAATAAATAATTTGCGAACCGATATACATCATTCAATTGAACAGCATAAATAAATCATTTTTACGAGTATATGGGGATACAAAATTCTAATAATTTAGATAGTTGTGAAAATTTTAACTTTAAAGATTGCTAAAAAAGATTTTCTATGAGATAAATTTATCTAATTAATCTCAGAATCAAGTCAGCGAAAACCAATGGAATTTCCTGAATGATTTCAAGCTATCAAGCTAGTTCAGATAAATATGTTAGTAGAATAAAAGTGTTATGGGCTTTTGTTTGAAAACTTTTTCAATCTAAATGAATTAGAACATGTTGAAGTGCACAGGGTTGATACCAATACATTGAGAATAATTATTTTAAAATACGTTATTGCATAAAATTTACAATTGATTTTCTATTCGGAATTTTTGGTTCAAAATAAGTAAATCACACAAAGAAAAGTATCGACTGATCGTACCAAAGCTCTTATGATGTAAAAAAAATTTCTTTTATTCGCCTTTAAAATTCTTCCAACTATTTCATTCAACCAATCCCAAAGGCAAAAGTCAAATTGAGACTAATGTGCGTTAGTGATCCATCAACTTCTCAGGAAATTATTCATTCCGCCATTCACTGACGATTAAAATAAAAGACGAGGATGTGTAAAAATCATGTCTTCAATATTCTTCAAAGTACTGAAAACTGGCAGTATATTGAGATAAGTTTTGGTCTTCATTTTATCCGGAAAGATGGTTTTAGCATTTACCCAAGTATGTTTCATTTCGATGATAATCTCCCATCCTTAAGCTTAAATAACCGATCCACAAACTTTGTAAAGTTAGAATTAAAATTAGACACCAATATATCTTCATAGGAATTCGATATTTCAAATAAAATAATCGATCTGAAATGAAAAAGATTTCAAAGATTTAATTGTCATAGCTTAAATACCATACATTAACTAGCACACACTAAATAATCCAGTAAATGATACCAATCGATTATAAGATTTTCATAATGGGAAATTATTTATAGATTTCTTTATTTAGAATCTCTAATATTTTTGAATTTTGCATTATAATTTGGTTTAAGATTTTGAATCTTCCAATGTCTGTGATCTCTGAATTCCAAATTTAAACTTATATTCAGATCAATTTAACAGAAAACATGTCCTTAATGAGTAGTGAGAAAATAATGACTTATCGATTAATTTGTAATAGGTACTTTAATCAAGTGAACAGTTGGATTAATCCTATTTTTAATCAGGACAAATGAGCCCTTGATTATGAAAGTGGTATAAGTCATTTCAACCTTTCAAAACCAAATTTCCATTTAAAAATGGTA
>JBBMOY011134328.1:0-10430 GCA_037951405.1 Platydemus manokwari
ATAATAATAATAATAATAATAATAATAATAATAATAATAATAATAATAATAATAATAATAATAATAATAATATAAAAATTTTAATGTTTATTTAATGCTTATTAATATGTTTGAGCTAGAATCTCAATATATTATTTCTTCCCATCTGATAACCAACTATTAGGTGAATATATAGACCAATGATTGATTGGAGAATTGTTCTTTTATATGGAAATAGTGTGATGATCGAATCATTTCCCCTCATTTTGCTATTTATAATAAATTTTATTTATAACCATTTAAAATGCCATGCTATGACAGTTTATATTTAATTGTTCAGAATAATTATTTATTAATAATAATGATGTATTAACTGAAAAAATGTGACCTCTGATGTTCCAAGAACTCATAAAATAGAGATGGCATGGATTTTCTTTCTAAAATACTTTAAATATTTCAATCGTTCGGTAAGAGCATCAAATTTGTTTTGGTTATTTAATAAACTTCTCTAATTAATATGTTGTTGTTGTTATGGTTATTAGAAATGTTTAGTGTTGCTATTCGCAACAATATCTCTTCAATCACGTAATGGAGGACCGAATAAATTTTGGAACGAACGGGAACAATGTTTCCATAAATGTCCCTCATATCAAACATTTTGTGCCGTTTGTCGGAAACCGGGTGTACATTGCATCATGGACTGTGATGCATATAAATCGAACGAATGTTTGACTGATTGCATGAATTCATAATGTCGAATTAAAAAAAAATAAATAAACTGTGTTTTACTTAAAATGATATATAAAGATGTCTATCCAATGCCCTTCAATTAAATTTGTCCAGATTTATTCGATGATTTGATTCGATATTTTTAAGTTATTTTTTAATAATTATAATAATTATAATGTTGGAAAATGTATTGGGAATAATCTATTTTAAATAATAATTTGAATAAAAAATTGGCTACCGAACAAATCTTGCAAAACATCATCACGTTCTGGTGGGTTATGAATCTTAACGTTTTCGATTTTATTTTGATATTCTATAAAACAGCTAATTAAAATCTGATTCCAACAGATGTAGTCATTTTTTATAAATTATCAAGCCTCTTGTAAAAATAAGTCAAACAAATCGATTAATCGATATTAATATATACTTAGAATGACAAATTTGTTGGGGTTTTGTCTTTATTATTTTATTTCTAATGTGAGTTCTGTTGTACCGATTGATGCCCGATGTCCATCCGGTAAGTATAAAATTATATTATTTTGATTTACTGTAACCAAAAATTCGTTTAACGCTAATCAATACATTGTTTTATTTCCTGTTATAATAATCCAATAAAACGCCATCGCAAATAAAATCTCATTAATGATTATTATCGATTATTTAGGATAATGATATCTATGAAAAACTTAAAGTACTTTCTTTTAAGATTCACAATTGACAAGATTATCGTCATTGTTTTGTAAATAATTCAGTGATAATCATTTATCGTATTTGAAAGAGATTTTTCTCTAAAAGGTCTTGAAATAATTTTTGTTCTATTTTTTGCAATGAGATTTCTTCGATAGAGCTTATTTTAATAAATTATATCATCTTAATCTCCTACAGTCACTGATACTTTGCAATTACGTCTTATAAAAATAGATAACCTCTGTCTTTTTTTATTCTTGATTATTTTTGTCTCATTGGTGTATTTTCCATATTTTTCATTTTATGCTCCTCTTAGTCTTTGAATTGGATAAACTCTTAGCAGTATTCACACTTTATAAATTTATCTGTCTCGTAAATTTTATCATTGATCATTCTTTTGATAACATGTTCTTTATGCCTATTTGTTTTAATTCGTCACACCGTCCCGCATCCTCAATTTCAGCCTTGGTTTCAATCCATAGTCAGTGCTGTAACTTTTCTTTTCCCATTGTGCTTGAACCTTCAACTAGTTGTCTTTTCCGTTGTTCCAGTTATCTTGCCTTAATGATTAATTCCATGTACTATTCTATCATCGAAATATATTCTTTTTAGAGGGGCTTCATTGCCTCTCATTTACTGTAAGTTTTAGGTTTCTTTTATCAATATCATCTGCTGTATTTCAATATCTCATTCTCATATCGTTACACTCGATTATTAATAAACTCATACTCTGCTATTTTCTATGCTAGAGATATAAAAGTATGTTTTTTGATAAACATTTTCATCGGATTTGGAATAAATACTGTTTAGATTTAATAATTCATTCGTTATTTTAAAACACTTCCAATTAGTGATCATTATGAAGTGATAGTAAAACTGAATTTCAATTCAGAAAACACTTCTTTCACTATAAAAGCGTGTATGTTGATTGTCCAGAGAATATTAAGAGAGAGATGCATGAATATTAAAAGAATAATGAGAAGCCAAATTGGGAGACAACATGATGATTTCAGATAAAATAAATCTCGTAATTATAAATAATAAATCATTGCATTGTCTTATGAATGCACATGATCAATATTATTGAAAGATTCGTTTAAGTGTATTGTTGATCGATATATTTTTCACATTTTAATATTCAAAATAATGAGCATAATTGGTTTAAATTTTCATATATTTTCTAATATAGTGATTATCTAATTTGTAGTTGGCATGTGAAAAATGCTAATTTATAAATGGTACTCTCACTACGCAAAAACAATTCAATATTAGAAAAATTAAAAAAAAATTTGCTATTAATTTTATTTTTTCAAATACCAGAAACTTAATTTGTCATTTAAAATTCTCTGAAAGATAAATGAAATGAAGATAATTTTAATTCTCTTAACATGGTATGATATTGTTGTCAAATGGCTTAAATTTGCTTTAATCGATATTACGTTATCTATGTTTCATATTGAAAACGCACAATTTTTATTCAATCTTGTATTTTATTTGTTTCTGTTTTTTTCCTTCGCCGTGTCTTACAAGAAGAATTCAATTTTACAGATAATCGTTCTTTAGTTTCCTTTTTTTGAAATAATTAATCCTTTATTTATTTTACCTTAAATTTTTTTGCCAGTTTACTTTTCAGACCCATAAGTAATAATAATCAATAATTGACATCCAATTTGATAGTAAACATAATTATTATAAAACATATATCTCAGATGTTTGGCTTTAAATGTTTTAACAACGTAGGTGATGTATTAAATAACACGTCGTTAGAGAGAGTTTATAAATGAAGCTCGAAATTACACGCTCAAACATTTACTAAGGCAAGGGTCATGGCTGTAGGTTTGACAGTGCATTAAACAATCCGGACTCTGACAATCTTCAAAGCAATGCGTTCGAAAGACTGTGCATTTTCTGGCGCACTTTTTAATATCTTCCCGTGTAGTTTTAATTCTTGATGAAGAAATTATGATCACGAATATTAACAGAGTCACGAGACAAATCTAAAATATTTTCTGACATAAACCGAACCCATATTGATATCACGGTATATTATTAAATCAAAAAATAAAAAATTCAACAAAAATATTTAATCAAAATCAAAGACAAAAAACCTTTGTAGCCATTATTAAATGATGAATAAGTAAATATGAAAAAAAACAATTACAATTTTCACCATTGTATGGATCCCTTGCATCTTTGTAGCGTTTTGAAAATTTAGCCACCGATATACAGTATAGATATATAAAACCTTTCACTTGCTGGTAATTAAATACTCTTTTAACACCGCATAAATAAAGAACTTAACTTAATATTACACTTTAAAATTGCAAATTTTTTGATTGGAATAATAATAAATGAAGTAGAATAAATGAATATTTACAACGAATCCCCAATTTTAAGCCAGGTAGCTACCAATAACGATCTGTATTTTGGTTGCTTTTCAAAATTGGAAGTGCTCTTTTCAAATATTTTATGAAATAAATAATGTTTAAAATTCTACTGGTTTTCGGTTGTTTTTAGTTTTTGTTATGCAATTCAACAGCCTGAGCTCTACTATGTATGTGATTACGTTAATGACGTTTTCTGAATAAGAAGAACACAAAAATTACCAGTTAATTATATTTTACATTGATCAATATGTGTACATTCGATTTGAAGCTGACCCGTATTATTTTACAACAAATAAGTATTAGCTGAAAAAACATCTTAGCTCTTAATTTTCTGAATAAATTAGTAAATTGATTTTCAACGATGACTAGTTGGGCTTCAAAAGGGTGTGATTCTTTAGGCGTATGAAAATTATTAATTTAAAGATAAATTTACCAAGTTATTAAAATTTTTGTGATATATTAATGTTTTCTTCAAAAGACGAGTTCAAAATATTGTGTGACAATTCATCCAAAGATTATATTATAGCTTGTCTCTTTGTTAGGTTTCCTAGTGAAGCCCACTGATGTCATGTAATTTGTACACGGGATTTTTCATCACTCAAAAAAATGTATCGTTTTTTATATCTTTTACTTTAATAATTTACATTTTCAAAATTTCCTCTCAATTTTAAATTTTTAAATTTTTCTGACATTGCCAATTTTTTAACCTAAATTTACAGATGTTTCATTTTATATTCCTTTTATATTCTATTTCTTTGAATTATTAACTTTATATTAATTATAATAATATGCCATTATTTTTAGAATTCTTTGCAAACTATACTAATATTGAAGGGATCATAAATGATAATAAATGTCTAATGTCTTGGCGTAATTGTAATTCCAAAAAAATGACGAAAATTCAATTGGATTCAGTTACGGCATTAACACTTTCAGTCATAATATTTATTTAAAAAACTACACTAATACGCCAATCAATTATTTAAACAAAAACAATATGTTTCTTTATTTAATCGCGTTTCACGCCTTTTCTTAATGCCCTCTGCACCGTTTCAGTCACTCTAATCATCTGGATTTTATTGCATGAGGGCATTGAATCTCCACATGTCTGTCTGACTTGAATCTGGTAATTCGATAGAGGCCTTCGTACTGGTATCCATTCTTCTTCTTCTTATGGGAATATACGCAAACTAGCACATTCTTTCTAACCTAAAATAATCGATGTGTTCTTTCCCCCCTGTCTCGATTAGACATTATGTTGGCTGCCACTTTAGAGTTTTCTCTAGCTACTGCTGCAATATCATCTCAAGTTTGATTCTTGTGACTCACATCTGTATGAACATTGATCTTCTGCCCGTAGATTATCTCGAAAGGCTAGAACGTCGTTGCTGATTGATGCGTTGCGTTGATACAGAATTCTATTCTTGGCAACAATACAGCCCAATATTTCTCATGGCGGTTACCTTTTAAAGTAGCTGTTATCATATCTCGTACCGTCGTGATGACACTTTCTCTAGTTCGTTCGATTGATGCTGGTATGTTGAGCTGAATTCTGGTTTAATACTTAAATTCAATCAAGCTTATCTCATAAATTTGCCTCAAAATTGTTTCTCCTTATAAGCTTTCTAAAACGATAAATTCAAGATTTCAAAATGACCTGGAAGATTGTCTTTTCGTCTTGCTTAGATGTAGCAGTGAATATGTCGATAATGTCTACTAGATACTTATTGTTACTATGCATCGCGTCCATTTGTGCAATGTCCACCACGATTTGCTCTTGAAACTCAGATCCTAAAGGATGGAGCAGAAACTTCTTAGTTCTGGATTGATCAATCTTTCTCTTTGCACATATAATACATTCTTTTAGTATCTCTTTGATGGTGTTAAACATCTGGGCCAATAAAACCTGTCGTCCAAATATACGAAGGTTTTCTTTGAGCCTAAGTGGTAAAGCTTTTCGTGAATTGTCTTGCAAATTGAACGGCAAAACCTTTCGGTATTATAGCAGTCAAACTTTTCACTTTTTTTCAGCATCAGCGTATTGTCGACCACCTTCAGTTTATCTTTAATTCTCGAAAGTGAATGTTTATTCCAGAATTCCGCGCTAGTTAGAGTTATTTCATTATTTAGAAATCTGAATATCTTCACTATTTCTGCATCGTTGTGCTGTGATTCCTGTATTTTCTGCATTATCTTCGACTTTTTTTGTATTTGAGCCAAATATTTGCTTTTCGGCTTTTCCGTCTTTGCTTCATCGTGTCTCGTCTTGCAATAGAAACATAGTGTCTCATTGATCCTAGACAATCTATCTGCGTTGCTATGATTCTCTTCATTTCTGTATCTTAAATCGAAATCGTATCCTGACAGCGTAGCCATCCATGTTTGAAATTGAGGGCTGATCGCTTTTCATGTCGAGTTTAAGAATACCAGGGCTTTGTGATCGATCCTTGCTATGAATTTCTTCCCGTACAAGTATTGTCTAAAGTAAATAACATACTCAAGGATAGCCAGCGGTTCTTTCTTGGTAACACAGTATCATTTCTCGTGACTAGTCAGCAATCGAGAACCATAGGCTATAACTACTATTGTTCCTTCTTCAGTAGCTTGGGTTAGAACAGTCCTAATTGCACCAAAACTTGCGTCCGTATCGAGAAAAAATAACCTATTTTCTCTTGGGTAATCCAAAAATGGTGCTTCACACAGTGCCGACTTAAGCATCAAAAAACTTTACTGACACGATTCTGACCATTTAATCCCTTAGCTCCACCTGCAGTTGCGGCGTATAGTGGAGCCGCTATTAAAGCATAATCTTTAATGAATTGCCTGTAATAGTTTGTCAACCCTAAAAATAATCGCATTTTGCTGGTACACTGTGATATTCGGGCATCTCGTATCTGTTCAATTTGTCCTTATTGGTTTGTATGCCCTTGGCACTGACCGTGTGGCCTATAAACCGTACTTTATCTTTGATAAGTGTACATTTCTCCGGATTCAGACACGACTTTTGAATTCGTCGAAACACAGATTCCAGTAGATCGTCATGATCTTGCTGAGTTCTTCCTTATATTAACACATCATCTAAATATACCACAACGCCTTTAAAGATCAATCCATCCAACAGCTCGTGCATTCGTTTTTAAAAGGTTGCTAGTGCTGTAGATAGTCCAAACGGGAGTCTGTTGAAAGAGTATTAGCAGGTTCTTGTGCTAAAAGCTGTGTAATCTTGGAATCTAGGACTTAGTTCGACTTGGTAATAAGCCTGTCCCAAATCTATCGAGGAGAAACATTTAGCATCTGCAAACAGTCTAGACGTAGGTGGATATCAAGGATGGGGAAACTAAATTTTTTTGTCACTCCATTGAGTCTTCAATAATCCACACACATCCGGATCGATCCGTCCTTTTTTCATACGATGACCAGTGGTGAATTCCAAGCACTCTTGCATGGTCTCATGACTCCTATTTCGATAAAGTTTTTCATCACATCTTCTATTTTTGCTTCTAAGTGCACGGGTTGTCTTCTGCGAAATAAGATTTCCGCTAATTATAATATCATGAACAACTAAGGTGGTTTTGCCTAGATCCAATTTTGAACCCATGAATATATTTCCGTATTCTTTGATGAGTCTTTCAATTCTCCCCGTGTTCCTAGTTTTGATCATTTCCTTTGCGTGTTTCGAACTTTCTCATCTGTATATTCGCCGTTAAATTGTAATGATTCGATTGTGACCACCTCTTTCAGCTGAATCCCGAATGCATTCATTGTGTCAATACATTTAATGAAATAATTTTTTTATTATCACAACCGTAATTTTTTTTCTTTCCTTTTCACTCGACCATCACATCTGAATAACCTTGAGGGCGTTCGGCACCCGTTGAAAAAAATCCACTAAGCGTAATCAAACTATTTTGCAATTTTGATCTTCCCACTTTCTTCCCACAACATTCTATACTTCAGCTCCGTTAATAAGCACTTTACTTCACACCATTCACGTATGGTTCGATTTTCATGTTATCTACTGATTTAACGTGGTACACTTTGTTCTCGATCCTCCAACATCTTTGCAGCACTCCTAATTTCACTAATATCAATATCTGGTTTAAGAGCAAGGCAGTCTTTTAACCAATTTTATCGTGTTCTTTTGCTGATGATATCCTTCACTAATTGATAGCCACTCCTCTGTATTTTGCATCCATTTTGGGGCTTTATTTGAATTTCTTTCATCGGATTTTGGAATATTGAAATTGGTTCGCTTTTTGTGCCTATTTCAGCAAACTCTCTAATATCTGTATCTTCCGCTGATTCCTTGTGATTGCATTGATTTGTATGGCGTCGTCGCCAGTCATGTCATTAATACTCTCGCGCATAATATTTTTTTAAAAAACTACACAAATCCGCCAATCATTTCTTTAAACAAATACATTGTGTTTGTTTATTTAATCAGTGGTTGAAATGTATAAAAGAAAGAGTTATAAAGTTATAAAGACAGTTTAGAGAAGACACATAAAATGTTGAAGGTAGATATTTTTATGTATAGATAATTTGGAAAAGTTGTACATCAAAGATTTGATAGAAGAGGTTACGAGAATTATCAAATGAATTTAAACCAAAAGGATTTATAATAAGAATTTTTGTTATCAATATAGATTATCGATTTCGAATTATTTAAATGATCTCAATAAATACTCTTTTTAAGTTTTGACTTTTTTAATCATTTTCAAGGCGTGATTTATAAATTAATAGCGCAATATAGAATACAAAAACATTTTACAATCGATATTGAATACAAAACCGTTTTCAAATAAGTTTATTTTTATTCCACATTACATGGCCATACAAAGACTCAAACAAGAATCTCTTTGATAGCCTGGACAGTCAATAACGCAATCATCTTTTCTAGGCTGACAAGGGTTACAATGTCTTCTGTAATTCGGACATTCCATAAAACATTTCTTTCGATCCTCCCAATTGAGTTCAGGTTTCTTTTTTGAAGATGATTGCAATGTTATCGATGCGAATAGCAATACCAAGCATTTCTACCAGTCAACAATTATGCATGACATCAATTCGAATAATCAATCAAATAATCGAAATAGATATAATACCAAAATGAAGCGTAATGTTTCGCTTTCTGTGATTGGTTAACAGTTTCAGAAATATTTATTATTGATAAGATGTTTCATTCTTTATGTTCACACTTAATCAGACATTCAAATTAAGTTTGACCTCACAAACTCTATTTAAATATTGATTATTATCGGTTATACAATCATTATTGATCATAATATATTCGTTAATCTTAGATCATCAATAAATAATTCAGTGAAATTAAAGTGCAATTTTAATGATTAATAAAACAAATCAAACCTTTTTGAACATTGTAAAATTGAATTGAAAATATTGGGAATAAAATTAATCTAATACAAAATCAAGAATACAAACAAATTGATTTTTTCCCAACCGATTTACGGCGCCTGTCATAATTTATTTAAAATCAATCAATATTTGGTTTTAGAATTGTTTTGAAGTTGTTTATTTCATTTGGTTGATAAACCCTAAATTCCAAACCTATTTTTATCTTCCTGCCTGAGCTCCAGAACCAAAATGAGTAAATAACAGGCATTGTTTTTGTCACTGCTTTTAAAATAATTACCACAAAAGATTTTACCATGATATTATGTATTTTTTATAGAAACATAATGCAATCCCCTCACTGGAGGTCATTACAAATTGATTGTTGCGATAACTAATAACAAACTTCAATATAGTTAATAGTATCGAATCAATACCGCGTTGCTCAATGAGTGTATTGGCAAGTAGCCACACTGTAATAATTGAAATCTTATCATGGAATTTGATGTGTTGTTGTCAAATAAATCAGAAATGTTTTGCTAAACGTCACGGTGAGTGAATTATTGAAATATATATTATTTCAGGAAACATTCTAAATGAAAAATCAATAACTAAAATAAAAGTCAAATTGACAGAGGTGAGACAATCAGTGAAATGTATTAGATAGAATATTGCAAGATTTCCAGACATTCAAGTCATTGGTTTTGAGAAATCAATAATTAACAACAATAATTATACAAAGTAACCAGGCGAGTTTTTGAGTATTGTTTTACTTAAAATTGTTTGCTCTTGATCAGAATTTAGTGAAGAACTTTCCTAAGAAAACACTATCGTTTTCTTTAAAGAAAAGGTCACGAATCATATCTATCAGTTGGTGTTCATGAAAAGACTTAGAGTTAAGGTGTATGTGACAGTCGAGAATGTATGGAATTCATTGAAATAATTGCTACCTGTTATTGACAATTCTGATCAAAAATAGTAGTCTATCACATGAGAGATAATTATATGGTAGCTGGTAGATTTATTTATATTAGATTTTACATGAATTTTAGGCTTAAGTTAAGAAAAAGAGTTCTTTGACCTACTTTTGTTATAATGAATTTTCACGCATGAGATTATTTTATAACTTATTTTTATATATAACTGCCATCTTTGATTTGTTTGATATTGTGCAGTTCATATGTCATTTTTTAAAATGTCTAATAGGGACAAAACATAGTTTTAAAATCAAGTTCCCATTCTAATCACAACACTTCTATATGATTATTTGAGTTTTTAAATTTAAATTTTTATAAT
>JBBMOY011134439.1:0-10429 GCA_037951405.1 Platydemus manokwari
TTCATTTTAAAGCGAGTTATAGTATTTTAAAGTATACGTTTACAAACGGCCATTATTTTCCCAACAACCTAATATTTCAATTAATTAAATATATTTTATAGTTATATTGTATAATATTACTTTTATTTTAAATATTACTTGATAATACCCGAAGATTTAAATTGCAGTAACGACCTTTATATGTTGGAGAGCAGATAAGTTAAAGATCTTACCCAAATTTTATCACATCTTTAACAAATTGCGAGATCTATGAAAAGTTGTTGGTAAAGTATCTCATTCAATTATTTCAGGGTTTTGATGATGGTCTTTTCCCTTTTCTATTTTCTTTGTGGTTAAGTTGACACATACTTCACTTTACTAAAATTGTATTTGTAAAATTTCAAATATCGTGTCCTTGTGCAAATCCATGTCATTACGGTTTTTTTTTGCTCCCCATATATTAAAAGTTGAGATTTTGAAGATTTGGCACCACAAATTGAGATGTTGCATCTAAGCCGATTATCGAAATACGCAGTAATTATTCTAGCATGAGAAGGTTTTTTAATCTTAACTTGTCAAAATTATAAAACATAATGTTAAATAAATAAATTCATGTCAATTGTTAAGTTAAAAATTTCCAAAATATCTAGTAAAATTTACCCAAAAATATTGGAAAATGGATATTGTGAGGACCAAATCTGCAATAGAGCTAATTTAAAAATCAAAATCTCATAGAATTCACATTTCGTTCACCATTAATAGCAATAATATTTAAACAAAATTCGTCATTAAAACAAATGCAATCGAATGGATTGATAATCAATACAGTAGCCACCATGAAAGAAAACAACAAGAAACGATTTAATTTTAATCTGATTTAATCTAAATCTGCTAAACTATGAGTTTCTGTCCAATTATTGAGAATGTCCACCAAATAGCCGGAATCGAAACTGTTAACCGATCCATTTCTGATACATTCTTGTTCATCATCAATTTCAACAATTTCATCCTCGAAAAGTGGTGGAACGTGAATGGGATAATTTTTGAAGAAATTGGGATTATTAAGATAATTATTTGAAATGACGTCATATGTCTGTTGGATAGTTTGAGTTGTGGATTCCTTTGGATCGGGTCTAGAATGATTTCGTTCAAATCATAAATGAACATGTTTCATTAATATAATCTTACGGATCACTGGTTAATTTGAGGAGACCTTTGTTGTTTTGATAAAGCATTTCGTGATCATTCGAATCCACAGAATCTGTGGGTTGATAACTGTCCTGAAATGTGAAATCCGACTTTACTTTTAATTTGGATTGATAATTTGGTTTGATGAAAACATTAAACAAAACATCCGACTGTTTCCGTGGATTGTTCATTGCTCGAAATGCGGCACAGAACAAGTTTTGTTGATTAGCTAATTTTATATGAACAGTACTAAAACTGGCTCTCAATTCATGAATTTCTGCTTTTAAACTATCGACTTCATTTTCAAGCATATCTATTCTCAAAGAGCTGTTATTATTATGCATTTTTTCATTTGATTTATAATAAAATTCGGTTTGAGTTCCAGTGGATACCGATAGATTCATCTTGGGTTGACGACTTACATTCGTTAATTTATGTGGGAAATCTTTCATAAAATGTTTATGCTTAAAAACCATTACATTGTCAGATTTTTTTAATCGAATTGATCGAAAGCCATCTGAATTCGAAATTTATTGGCTTGAATTAACATTAAAATATTTTACATAAATTTAACTGGCGATTGAAACTATTAAAGTTTTTCGATCTAAAATATCTTGGTAAAATTTCGGTTAATTTGGCTTTATCATAAATACAGATCGAATCTCCATTCTATTTTATAATAACTAATTGATAAATGATTTTAAAAATACCTTATTCCAACTAATTATATCATTGGTTTCTTCATCATCGACTAGTAATTTTAAATTATATATAAATTTCTTCGCACAAGCCATAAATTTTAAATTAATAATTGATTGAGAAATTACTTTAAACAAAGTGATTACTAATTCTTTAAAAAATAAGCATTGAATATCAAGAATTTGTTTCTTTAAGATTAGTTTAACATATTTTTCTTATTTTAACGCTATTTCAGAATAATTGATTATAAATGTGAGGATACTGAACAAAAACAATATGGTTATCAAATAGAAAAATTAGAACATTAAATTAATTCAACCCTTCAAACTACATTCAAACTTTTAATTTATCATTTTAAATTTTTCTTTAATTTCCTCTCATTGATTTCGATATAATCACATTTATTAAATAACTTTAGTACTAATATTGTATAATCCAACACAATAAATTTATCTTATTAAGTAATATTAACATTATAGTTCTAGTAAGAAGTGTTGTGATCGAACATCCTAATTTTCCGGCTGAAAATCTAAAAAGAATTCGACATGCAAGATAAACAGATAGGCAACATGTCGTGAAATATAAATTGTTGATTTAATAATTATAACACACTGAAATAAAATATAAGTTAATATTGTCATACATTCGCAATAATTAACTGAAGATTTCGCAACGACTATATATCACGACTATGTATCATAAATATATAATAAACATAACTAGATGTCCAAAATATGCAAATTAAAAAAAAATGAGTTTAGTTTAATATGAAAATCAAAGAAATTAAAAATTGATATTTAGACGAAGGTCAAAAAACATAAAATAAAATATTCACACAGGGAAAAGGAAACAAATACTTCAATATGGCAGCCATGTATGTCAACATAGCAAAACAGAAAAGAATAATTCCCATTGTGATCTTCGCCATTCACTGTTAGCTCTTATCGTGAGTGTAGGCAAAGAGTAGCAGAGGGAAAGACTGAACAACAACAACAGCAACCACCTCAAGAATGCGTGTTTGAAAATCCTCCAACACCTCCCATAGGACATCAAAAATTTTTAAGGTTACATAATTTTATGAAAATTTTAAGTTCAAGAATTTTTAAAATATAAACATTTAGAGTCTAAAGTAAAATAATGATTTAAAATTTATAAGAGGAAAATCTTAAGTACAAAGTACCTAATCTCAGCATCTATATAAGCTGATGGATTTCCATAACAATACTCGCTCGAAAAAATTCGATATTGCGAATAGTAACTTGACAGTTAAAACGACATTTTTTGGACGAAACTACTTGATCTGAAGGAAAAAATAATTCGATAAAACATAAACAATAACAATTATTTATATTTTCTGTAAAAACTAAAATATTTTCTGACTCTAAACTCTGAAGGATCTACCTTTGGGGTTCATATAATAAGATCTATATTAAATTTGTAAGGTATATAGTTAGGTTCTCACGGTCTCAGTGAGATAAATTTACCAACTTGTTAATTTAGCATAGTCGTTTGAGTTAAATTGTTTGAGTTAATTTTATTGTAAATTTTTTGTTTATCATATCAATAAAGTTTATAAAGAAAGTATTTGTTTGTTATTTATTGATCTCTAAATTAACCTAATAAAAAGAACTCACGCTGTTGAGTTGAATAAACAACAAAAAACACCATACATAACCCAACACAATGATTCAAACACTGAGATTTATGCAAAGATTTTTTTGTAAGAGTGATTTATGGTCGTTTCGAGTCAACTCATGTAGAACTTTGTATCCGACAACTTAATCTTTAAACTTAAGATTTTTACCTTTAAAATTGAATCGAGCTATAAATCCTTACATTTCAAATTAAATTTTATTGATTTTTTTATTTAATTTTATTTTGTTCTACGCATTTTCATTATAAAATTTAATTTTTTGATAAATAGTAATATCTCTTATTAAAGTTCAAGTTGAAATATTGGAATCATAAAAAACATTTTTTACAAGATCATAAAGAATAGAATTATTAATTTTTGAAGTGTTGGCTTGTGTAGGATGTTTTTTGTGGTTTATGTCCAATTCAATAGCGTGAGCTCTATTTAAGCTTTTATATCAGAGTAAATAATAAACAACAAGAACAAATAAACTTTTTTTTCAATTATAAAAATCACAAATTACAATCGTAAATTTAATTCACACTATGAACTCACTCAAGATTTTATTAAACAAGCAGGTACAGTTACCCCACCGTAAGTGTGAGAGCTTAGTTTTGTTAATTATTATATTAATCTATATAATATAATATAATATAATATATATTCGAGGAATGTCGACAAAATGCAAGTTAATTGTCGATGGTAAAAATGTTACCAAAAATAGAAGGCGATGGCCGGCACGGCGAAGTATAAATACCGAGCTGAAAGCAGAGCCAGCCGCCACAATAACTACAACCATAAATATCAATAATAATCGAAATTAAGAAAATCACAATAATTCTGTATTGAATCGAAGCGGATCAGTTGGAATTGCAAATCAAGAAGAGAGCCTGAGGAAGAATTTATCCAAGCCAATTCTTACGAGGATTTATTTGTTATATCTATTACGAGGATTCATTTCTATTTCAATATCTTAGTAAGGAGTATTTCATTTCTTACTATCAATTTTAAGTACATTTAAGTAATCGTTAATTTGTAAATTATTAATTCTATTATTAAGCGTAATTGGTAATTTATATGAGCTATAGTAAAGTTTAATTTTGCCGTCAACCTCTCTTTTCCATTCTGGGAATTTTTCCTCCGTCCGCTTCGGACTCTGCTGGCTATGTGCTGAGGCAACATGCCGGCTATTTGAATTATTTTTTTGTTTAAATTCTTCTACTGTGTTGCTTTTAATTTCTTAAAATATATTTGTTTAAAACCAATAATTGTGTTCATTCGAGTCCGAGTAGACAATTAATTATAGATATTAACGCCGTAACAGTTTAAATTACTATATATCAGTCAATTTGGTTCAGGAGATTGATTGATTGATTTAATAATGAAGCTTTAGAGATCAGGGTTTGGTATCATCGCGAAGGACTCAGTCATCAATTGATTAAGGCCTTTATATAATATTAATCTTCAATTTACCAATAGCGAGGTTTTCATACCCCTAAATATATTTAACAATAATAATATATATTTTATCCGCTTATTTAAATAATATACATTTATTTGACATAATTTTATAGAAAGCCATAAACAATTTTATACAAAGATCATAAAAATCTTACATCATTTACAACGCTCAAAAATCATAAAAATGTTTTGTCAAATTATCAAATTGTCAGTATAAGAAATGTTATTAATATTATTCACAAAATTGTCACAAATTTCTGAATTGACTCTGGATTGTCGAAGATTCGAATTAGAGGTAGTTTAATTATCTTTGATCATTAGACATCCAAATCCAAGCTTCAGTTTGGCATAACACAAGTTTCCCATTTTGTTTTTGGTTTTACAGAAGCGGTGAGTCTTTGGTTCTTTATGGGCTGGGCAGTCGGGTTTTTAAATACAGTTTCTTGTTGTTGGGCTTTTTTCTCGGGTATTTTGTGCTTCCTTTCACCATTATGAGCTGCATCCATAAGAATGAAATCCATACCTGGTTAAAATTAACCCGGTGCACCTGTAAACCCAAAAGGTAATACATTGAATATGTAAAGTCCTTCGCCATCTGTAAAGGCTTTTTTACATTTATCGGCCTCTTTAATTGCGAACTGCCAGTACCCCCTCTTTAGATCAATTGTCGAAAATATTTCCGATTTTCCAATTTTATCGTAAATTACCTGTGTAAAAAGAAAAGGGTAAGTATCTTTTCATGTGACAGCGTTCGGTTTTCTGTAGTCGATATCACATTTCAGAGTTTTTTGCCTTTTTTAACTAGAACCACAGGGAATCCCCAGTTGAAAAGCTAGGTCTTATAATTCCATTTTTTAGCATTTCGTCCTTCTGACGTTTGATTTCATTTTGTTATGGATAGGAAATTCTATATGGCCTTAATTTAATAAGAATTACTATGTCCTGTTAATAGTGGTATTTCGTGTTCAACTACGTGTGTGTTTGGTAACCGTATTTGGTAATCTATCCAGAATATTTATTCAATAAGTTGAATAAAGTCTGTTTATGTGGAATTGTTAAAAATTTATTGTCAATTGTTATTTCGCCATAATTTGTATATTGAATTTCAGGTGACGTCTCGTTTTCTGACTCTGTGGTTGGGGTTAGAATGCCTAGTTTTGTATGTTGTTTCGAAGTGATCGATTTTTCATCAAAATTTACCAATCGTATTGAAATGGTATTGTTTTCAGATTGAACAATTCCCCAGCATACTGGGATTTGATATTTCTCGGCAAATTTTGGATTTGGTTCAAACAATAAGTCACCATTGTATTGGTTTCAAGTGTCGACATAATATACAATTTCAGATCTAGTTGGAATGGTAACAATTTGATTTATAAAAACCTCGTTGGCTTTATGTGCTACCTTACCTGTTTCCAATTCTAAAAGTATACGTGTACGCAGATCCATAACTATCCCTTCTAGTTGTTCCAAAACATTCATTCCTTACAGACATAAAACAGGACTATCTTTCATGACTAATACATATTGAGGTTATTTTTTTTTGCAATTTCTTATTATCACTATTTACTGAATTAAATTTTTCATCATCATCATAATTTTCTGTGTGACTGCTGCTATCCGATATATTCTTTCCTTCGAGTTGTACCTTGGATTCATTAACCTTGATAATTTGTTTGGAAAATCTGTCTTCCGCACTTTGTAATTGAGTCTTTGCTAATAAAACTCTTAACATAATCGGGGATTGCAGACATCAAGACCATTGGTGTTGATTTTTGCCATGATTTGGATATTTGTTTTGAAGAAAGCTGTTGTATTTGGTCTTGAAATTGCTCATCACTAACTCAATGAAGTCACTTGCTTTTAGAAATGCTAAGTTGCATTCGTTCGTTTTCACATAATATGCTAAAATAGATTTTCCAGTATTGCAACTTTTAGATTTTGAATTGCAAAATGAGTGTGTTTGTACCTTTCCTGTAACTTCGTCTAACACTGCTTCCCATTGCCTTATTTCGGACGAATATTCCTCTGTTACTATTGCATGATCTACTATTCTACTCGAAATCTTATGTGGTTCCCCTATACAAGGTCCATCGGTTTCTAGCGTTTCCTTGATCGTAATTGATTCCCTCATTATGAAATCTTCTCTCTTTGCCAATTTGATTTGAAAATCTATTTTTAATTTATTTATTTAAAAAGCAGGTCGACAATTACCCGCATGTATATCTTTTGATCTTGGTATCGCTTGGAGTAAAATTGGAAATGCGTGGCTCCACTTTCCACAGTGAGAAACAAATATGGTGTTCTTCACTAGACACTCTTTAACTTGTGCACTTCGAAAATTTGATTCTTGATAAAGTTAATAGTGCGCGTTTTCTTCTGTTGTGAGATTCATGGGATAGACGTCCGGGCATTCTGCAACATCTAAAATTTAATAAACTTTACCCAGCTCGGTCTTAAAACAGTCGTGCACAATTAATGTACTAACCTCGTCACTGATACTAAAAATTAATAGTATGATTAGGAAAAATAAAGGTTTAAAATTTAGGTAGGCTTTTCCATTATTGTTTGTCTTTAAAGAATATTGTTTGTTTTCTTTCTGTTTATCTTCAATGTCGTTAGATTGTATAGTGAGAGGTGAATTTTCACTTGGTGATTCTTTGTATTCTTCTTTTATTGGTTATTTCTCATGACAATCGTCGATTAATTCCTTAGAATTTTCATTTGTTTCAATGATACGCTGTTCTGTTAGTTGAGATATACTTCCATTCAAATACTTTGGAATATTTTCTTGTAGATCACTGTATACTACCAATCTGATGTTGTTATTTTTCCTTCTATACAAATGTAATCAATAACGTATTCATCGCCATCTGTCTTTCCATTGGTATGACAAAATAATTATTGCTTCATATTCCAACATATCCGTAGCTTTTCGCTTTATGCGTTTTACTTTCGCACACCAATTTTCCTTAAATCGAATCACTTCAACTCCATTTATCTCCAAAGTAATTTCGAAAGGTGGAAAATTATTTCCGTTTTGTCTACATTTCTTTGCTATAGAGTCTAAATAAATCTATAAAAATATGATTTACATATATAAATTTCTAAATATATGGGTTCATAGTCAGAAATATTTTATCTAATATTTGATGCATCTTAGAATTATCTCAGACTTCTGTTAGAATTTTGTCAGCTCTCACTGTATTCTTGATTTCTAGGAAAATATCTGGCTATGTGACCAAATTTTCCACATGAAAAACATTTAATACCTCCTTCTGAATTCACCACGTCCCATGGAGGGGATTTGGATGGCGTTCTTGACCTTAAATTAGAAGTCAAATGACTTATTTTCTCGCAATTATAGCATTTCATTGAAAATGGCCTATATTTAAATTCGTTTTCTCTAATTCTAGTCCGGATCTGCATTTGTTCGCATAATGACCTAATCTTCCACAATTAAAACATGTTATTGATTTTATCGAGAGTCTAGGACTATTTTTTAGAAATTTTTTATTAAACAGATTTGACTTCGGGAAGCTTTTATTCCAATTTTCTCTTGATATTTCGTTCATCTGTGGAGAGTGTGGTCTTTCAATTTTGCCAACATGTGTGGTCTATACTCCTGTTGCATATGCTCAAGAATGACCTCCTAATATATTCGAATTCATCTCAACTCTCATAACTTTTTAACTAACTCATCATAACTTGCATATTCCACAAGACTCAAGTGTTTTTATATAACTGTATACACCTGCAAAAATTGATCTTCTAAAATTCATTTTGTCTGTTCAAGTCACTCATCTTGAGCTCCCCGCTCCATGAAAATTAAAATCACATGACTCTTCATTGTCCATGGTTCCAATTTTTTGACCGCTTCGGAGAATCAAAGGTACTCAGTGATCATTTTTAGATCAAAATATTACACGTAATTGTGTCGGGCTCACCAAATGTTATACAAGCTGGTATTTAATATAGAAATACAGAGTTAAAACAAAATTAAACAATAATGTTTATTCAATTAAAACAAATAATTTCAAAAACAGAATTGATTTATACAGGGTAGCCTTTTTAAATCTAAACAAAATTTGTTTTTTTGAGTTTTGTATAATATTTTTCAGCTATTTATACTAGTTGATTCTATGTACTTTTTATATAATAATTATAATTAATTATAATTAATTATAATATAATAATTATTTTTAATTAATTATTAGATTGAACTACGATTACCCATCATACACGTACCTCAATTTGTAATCCATTACGAATTGGATTTTCATTCTCCGAGGGGATTTATCCTAATGGTAATAATATGTCAAAATTTATTGCCTGTCAGCGCTTTAAAATCCCATTGGGTCCTAGGTGAATTTTTTGCCACAATACAACAATTCTGGGTTTTGGTTATTCGATGAATTGATCTCAAAATTATTATATAAACAGATGGTTATTTTCTAGATTTCTTTTAGTGCTATCTATCCAATCCTATTTATTTCATAGTCTTCAAAAATAATAAAATTAATGCTTATGTTCATATTCTTTTAATACTGAAATTTAATTTACTGTAATTCTTGATACCTTGTATATGTACTTAGGTTAATGAAAACTACATATTTTATAATAATTAAGATGATAAGAAATTTAATTGTAGCAGTAAAGTAAAAAAAAGTGTGCCTCTTGTATAGCTTGGACAAGTGTCGGTTTGAAACAACAATAGATTGCTGAAAATTGTTTATAAAACCATAAACTTAATAATTAACGGTGGTTCGGAAATTAAGTAAATAATTAAAATAATTACTTATTTTCAACTGCTAATTAGCTTCTTAGTTTCCTGATTACTCCTAAATCGTTTTGTTTGGAATCGATTGTTCTCAACAATTTTGTAATGAATTTGAGTACATGAAATTGTTCGTGTTAGAATCAAGTTTAATTGAAATTAAAGTTTCGTTTAAATTTTCTTAGTTAATTTATACAATTTCAACTTTTTGATAAATGTTTATGATATGTTAGTTTGTTGGCTTATAACTGTAATAGTTATCAATGTTTCCTTATAATACAATCTTTAAGAAAAGCATTTGAATTGATAAAAGTCATATTAACTTTCTTAGTAAACAATCAGTAAAGTTTTTTAAATAATAAATTGAATGAAACGTAATAAGTGTTCAATGTGCTCAAGCTAATAAGTTATTACTCAAAGATACTCAAGTAGAATTTCAACAAGACAATATCTTTATTATTTGATAATACTTAATATATAATTTGATATAAAAATCGTTGAAAATTTACTTACCATAAATTAAATAATCTTGACAAATTTTATATATAAAATAATTTTATGAATTAAGGACAAGATAAGGATTGCGAAGCTATTACAAATGCCCTTATTCACGAAAAGAATTAAATTTTGTTCGTATGACTCATTGCTAATAAAAATTTAAACTAAAATCTTGTAATATCTATCTTGCAGAT
>JBBMOY011134550.1:0-10427 GCA_037951405.1 Platydemus manokwari
GCTTTTAATGGAATCAGTATGGTAATAAAATTATGGGATAAAATTTTATTTACTATTTTTATAACTGATGGTCATTCATGGGCAGACCATTTTTGTTGTTATAATAATACAGACTATTCCATTAAACCCAAAAGAAAATTCAGATGATTTGCTGATTGCACAGGTTGATTAATTAATAGGATGTTCCAAAAGTCATTTTGGACCTTATTAAAATGAAAATACACATTTTAATATTTTAACGTTATTGTTTTGTATCCATGAGAGTTAATAACAAAATTACAGCAAATGTTTATGGAGTATCATGATACATCTTAAAAGTAGCATAGTGTCTACACATTGAGCTAGTGACGATAATAACATAATAGACAAATACCTTGGTGTTTATTATGTAATTTGAGAAAATAAATTTAAACAGATATAAGTCCACTTTGTTTGTAATTAATGAACTTATTATAACGAATATTGTTAATATTTTTAATTAATTTTAAACTTTATTCTAGATTTTTTGGCTCACCGCTGTATCAGTATGGCAATCTTAGGCTTAATTCCAATAATAATCCATAGCTTAATTAGTGTTCCAAAAATGTTTAAATCCATTCCATGCTATTTATGGGTTTTAGCTACAATTTAATAATCCCCGATTTTGGATTATTTATTTTACTATTGGCTAAATTGTTTTCATGAGATATACAAATGGTACGTCTTTTAGTCTTATATATTTCTGTTTTGAAACACTGATATTGTCTATAGTGGTTCTAATTAATATGGATGGAGATAATTTGCTTTATTTCATTTTTAAAATAACTTTCTCATCTTAGGAGAGCATGTTTTGTTTTGTTTTCTATCGAGTTTACAAACCTTTAAAAATTGAATTAAAAATTGAAAGATTTTTGAAAAAAATTGATTTCCAAAAGTTTTAATTTTTTCTGATTATTTTAATTAATTTTATTATTATATATTTGCGCTGGTTTCAAAAATAGTGAAGATGGAAAACATGCTTTTTATAGAAATTAAAATCCACCTCCTAACGACCTTGTTGTATTTCTAATTAATTTGTCTCCTCAGCTGAATCTATTTTCTGAATCTAATTAATTATTTTCGTCACGGAGCTTCAGCAGTATTGATTGTAAATGTATTATAAATAGCAACTCTATCTTTATTAAACTGTTTTTCCAGGAGATTTATAAAAATCTATTGAATATAATTATATTTGAATTTCACTTGAGATTTTGTTTTTCGATTTCTTTAATATTTCCCACCTGACACATTGATCGATATATAACTCGCAATTTCCTTATCCTGTTTAAATCACTGATATTCTATTAATAAAATGTCTGATTTATAACTTAGCTATTTTATTTCTCAAATCCAGAGGAAAACTTTCTATTCTTTTTGGTGAGTGATCATTCTAGCGAATCATGCAAAAATCAATGGAAAAGACATTGTGCCAGAAAAGTGATAAGTATGTTATTTAACCAGTTCAAATATATGTTGCTTGTTTAATTGAAGACGGTTTTTCTTGGTTTCGTTTTGGAAAATTTTAATTTATTACGATCGGTATCAAAATAATATTACAAATCATTCACCGACTGTGAACTAGTTGAATCATCTTAAATAGGTCAGCACCAAGTACTACTAGATAACAGGCTAGTAGGATTCCATCAATTACTATTAATCGGTATACAACCTTTGTTGTCTTTTCTAATCATCTGTTTCTTAATAAGATCCGTAATCAAATATCTGTTTTATTTGCCTACTTGCGGATTCTAACCGAATACCTTTAATTTACCCCTATAACAATAGGTATAATAATTTATATTGACAAATCATACTGGTAATCGGGTGTGCATTTATTTTTGAGCCTCAATTCTATGTGTGTCAGCATAATGCACACAGTTTTATGAAGATCAGTTTATATATAGCATTACGGACCATTTCAATTTCATTTGATTTCATTGAAATTTCAAAAAGAATTTTCAAGATTAGTTTTGTTTTATTTTCTTTATTAAATCTCTAGACACATGAAATATGTTGGAGTGGCTTCTACTTATCGTCATGTTCTTGTATAGAATTATTAATAAGTCATGAAGTAAAATTTTATCCCTCCATCATAGATAGATAAAAAGAAGAAAAAACATGTACTAATTAATTCCGTTAGAAATTTATTCACAAATCTCTATATTAATGAAGATGTTGTTATGAAGCAGATTGTTAATATTTCAGATGATCAGAAATCTTTCCTAGTACATCCATAGCAAACACTAAAATTTTAATACCAAATGGTGCGATAAATTTCTTCTTCCGAGTCAAGTGTCTTGTCATATGATAATGTTTGCTGGATATTCTTTATAAAACTCAATGAATTTGAGGTTCGGAATCTCTCAATTTTGTCTACACAGCACATTTTAAAACAACAATTGGTACTAACTCCCGATCCAAATTTAAAAATCTTCTCGTCACGTGATAAACCACATATTAAAATATGATTTGTCAATGAATTTGAACTACATCGTCTATTAATTGTGCGCAATTTGTCAAGATATTGTTTTCAAATTAGTTTTCATGTTTTGGTGGTTGAAATTTCACTATGAAAAGTGGAGTTTACATTACAAAAATTAATAATTTTCATAACTGTTAAAGCCTAAAACCGTGGAAATATTTTCAAAAGATTTGAAAATCATTTTTAAAAGTATTAATAATAAATCTCTAAAAAATAAATAGAAAATTGATAATCAAGTTGCTCACCTTCCAGTCGCTGTTGTCTGGGATATCCTTTTCACCTATTTTTAAAGTTGCATTTTTTGCTGTCTTCTTTTCAGTGTGGAACCTCCATTACAGACGCCTCATATTTATATACGACTTTATGCAAACAAGATCTAATTTTTTATCAATTTCTTATCCAACCCTAATTTCTTTATGAATTTTTGTTGTTCTGTGTTTGCCAAATTCCGAGAACCCCTACAACAAAAATGAATAGTTCCACAATCCGGTAGGGCTCGTTTCTTTTCATCGCATTTCGAAGGTCCGAGCATTTTTCGACATTCTTTAAAGCTGTTTCGACTATTAGCTCAGGTTTGTTCATGGTAATTTTTACATCTATTAGGATGATCGTTTATTTTCAGTCATTTATTAATTAAAGATCCATCCTTAGTTTGGATTCCGTTCTCCACAAATACTTTGTGATCCTTATTGTTGACAATTTTCTCGGTCAAATATTCATTATTCTGCCAATCCTATGGAGTATAAAAGAGTGGAGTGATTTTCACTAGGTGAAATCATGTGTTTGCGATTCCACTTCATATAGACATTTTTTCAGAATAAGAAGATTACCTCTCCGCGTGTTATGAATAAATCTGAATTCAGCCCACAAAAAACTACTTTTGATCACATTAGGTAAATAACTCCTGAGTATCTATTAAAACGCTCATTTCTTTGGTACGATAGCATCAAACATTGTCTCATTAGTTATGGTGTATCTTAGATTTTTTTGGTTTATTCAAGTCAGTACCTGCTTTTAGATTATCCACATTTTAAGTGTCTGAACTTGAAATCAAGTTGGAACTGAGAACCGATGTTTCCTTTATCATCATTTGAGATCCACTACATAGGCGAGACATGAAATTTGATGATTTACAATTATTAGGCCTCCAACCAGCCAGTTATCCTTTTGTATCAATATTGGATTGATAGTAATGTTCAATAAAATCAATTTTGATTGGTTTCGTTTCATAATCTCCACATTTAAGAGTAATGTGACAATTTTTCTAGAGACATTGTATAATTTTGGTGGCATTTTTAGTCAGATCCATATGTTAAAAAATTGTGAACTTCCATGCAAGATCTAATTAAAGGAAGGCTTCTTCGATGTCTAAGAAACATATGTAAATGTTATCGATATTTTAATACTGTGTTCTTCATTGACTCTATACAAGTATAAGTTACCTGGTGATATAATTTTGCGAGCATAGTGAAAGAATTTACGGTATTTGCTAAAATTTTCATCTAATGTTTCATTTGTAAGCCATTAACCAGTCTTTCTGTTAATGATATTCAGATTTCAAGTTGAACTTTAGGAGAGTTATTAGAAATGCACATTAGTTGTACATGTTCGAGGATAACCATATTTGCTTTTTTATTTATTTTCTTGACGTTTTTTCTTATGAGGTGAAAGTTGTGGGTTATTTTGCGCATATATCCGGATACCAGTTGCTCGCTTCCCCCAAAATTGAATCGTAGTACTCCGATAATTGTAGGCAGATTTCTTTGAGCCCTTCTTTCTTCCACGTCATTATGAAAATATTTTTGTTTAAATTATTGAGGAACATTTTTTTCATTATCCATATTATTTCTTCTAGGGTAGAGCAATTGAATTAAGTTTCTTGTTATAATTTTTTTGTTTTTGAAGTACTGGAACGAAGGGAATTCCAGAATTTCTTCTACCTCATTGAGTCCGAGGGCTCTGCCAATAAAAGGATCGAGTACTAGATATTTTGGACATTAAATTATTTTTTAAACAAGACTATCACACGTGTTTTTGTGACTAAGATATGGTGATCCTGATTTTCTGCAGTGGGGGGTTCCATCCCTGTACAGTGGTTAATCAAATTTTGTTTGCATTTTTCTCTGATGGTTTTAACGCCTATGCTTATGCATAATTGTTTATTGGTGATGCAATAAATACAGCTTCATGTTAACTGCCACAGAAGTTTCTTTTTAACCTTGAGTTTTTCTAAAATGCATTTTCGTACTTGAGTGTTCAAGCTTTATGCCTCCCTCAAATGAGGAAGCGACTACGTTAATTGGAGCAAGGATAGTTTTACATAATGCGAGTCCCATGGAGTTGACACTCACTTCTCTAACATTTGTTCCATTTGTAATTAATTCTGCAAGATAGCAATTGATGAAGAGGCAATCATTTAACTTAACATGTATCGATACATATTTATCAATCTGGTCTCCCAATGAGATCCCATCAAAAGTCAAATTCCGTGTTGTTCGTAATGCAAGACAAGGATAAATCCTCATAATTTAACAGCCTTGATCCAGAGATGTTTGGCAAGGATCGTTTCGTATTAAAAATCTTTGGTGTCTATGGTTTGTTTATTCATTTGGCTCAGTATTTTTTTGACTTGGAAAGCTTTTGTGAGCTCATTAGGCTTGATATTTCCTATTTATTTGCAAAGATCTGTTGAGTTTTCTTTCTTGTATATTCTGCATAAGGTCGTCTTTCATAGTATCAGACCTATTATTTTCTATAGAAAGACAGTAGAACTTATTTAATACTTTTGCATTATTGTTTATTCATAACAATAGATGAGATGTTACAGTACTGATATTAATTTGTCATTCAATGAAACATAGGATAATCAAAACTCATACAATTTGTTTGAACATGAACTATAGGAAGCTGAGCTAAACATTGATTAGCTACAATGTCGAGTACAAAAGTGCTGAACCTAGAATAAATATTTTATAGATGCACTATAAATTTTGGGATATATTTGACATAAATGACATAAAGTATCAGCCTTTGAATCTTTAAGTATATATATATATATCAATATATTCAATACATAAAAACTTTTTTAAGTAAAATAACTGAAAAATTCTTTAATATAATCGTCAGTGTACAATCAACACAAAATCTTGAAAAATTCATCAAAATTCTTCTATCTATCTATCTATCTATCTATCCATCTATCCATCCTAACTCCGAAAAGTCTTTTACTGTTAACAGAGTTAAACAATCCGTTACATGTCTATAATTTTCACGACAGCCTACTGATTTCATATGAGAAAGTTTCTGACAATATTTACCGCATTTTTGTGGAGAAAATAAAATTAAGATCCTACTCAGATAAAATGATTTCATTTATTTTCATGAAACATGCTCCAATAGTCTGTAATAGGAAAAGCAAAAAACTCGTGAAAGGCTTGAAGTAATTTTAGTGAATTTGTTTGGCTTTTTTTTACCATTTTCTAAACTATTTCATCGAAAATTTTCTACTAAAAATATCAATATCGACATGAAAAACTCTTGAAATCTCATAAGCCAAATATTCATTGATGATGACAACACAAACTCAACGCAGATGAAACATATACAAATGATTCTTTGTCATGGCAGCGGCAAGAATATAAATATTTCATAAATATTGTAAACCAACCAACAAATCAAACAAATCTGTTGACATTTAAAACTCAAACACATGGATTTCCCAACAATTGTTTATTTTTTATTTCCCCAAAACTAGCATGTTTATCCGAATTTCTCCTCAATTAATTGGAATGAGAACTTAATATATTAAATACAGAACAAAAATGGACTGATTTTTATGAATTAAGTATTTTTCCTTCTTCATAATGAGCCAGTAGGGTAAAAATTTGTGAATGAAATGAAACTGAAACTGATGAAAATTTATTGAAAAAATAATCATTACCTTTTTACAATGGAGGAATAAAAATTATTATTAAGGTTGTGTAATAATCAATGATTTGATCTCCTTTTTCATCCAAAATATTTCATGAAATGTATTCGATAAAAGACTGAATGTGTTATTGTCACTGATGAGTTTCTATCGACAAATTAAACTCTATCGAAAGCTAATTAAAAAATAATGACACTCATATGAACAGCAAAGGATAATCAATTTCATAAAATGATATCGAATTAGAAATTTTTCATGAATACAATTTTGCTTACTTAATTATAAAACTGGACAACAATTATTATCGATTTTATGGTGATGTTATTTATATAAGTATTTAACCAATCGTTTTGTATTGTTATGGATAAAATGCTCAACAAATCTCCAATAAATCTTCATTAATTTTGAACTCATTTGAATTCAGCTTCAGAATTGCAAGTTGTGAAATGGGATTCTTGTCGAAATAATTTGGGTGTTCATAACATTCGCTGAAGATCAAGAATAGTAAAACATTTAAAAATAGATGATAATTTGAATATGATATTGGATTCATAATAATAATAACTCTTTTGAATATAATAATGTAGCATATAAAATACACCCAGGTTCTCGAGAATTATCAAATATCATTGCATTCAATAGATTGATAGTGTTCATCAAGTTAATGATATTTATTAACTTGATGCTAATACAACGGTTCTGAATATTTCGATACAACCAAATAAGGAAAATCACATTAAAAGATAAACTTGTAGTAAAAGAAAACACATAATTTATAATAAAGATTGCATTATTGGAGCTTTTGTAATAGAAAATGAAATAATTATCACAGATAACCTTTAAAATTCAAATCCCCATAGAAAACTAATAAGCCTTCAATTAATTTTTCAGTTTATATCAAATATATTCAAAAGCTTAGATTTAGATTTATTTATGAAAATCAATATTTAATAGATTTTAATGATTCAGAAATATCGCATCTTAAACAAGCTTGGTCAAATGTAATTCAATAAAATATGTGGGGATTTTTTATAAAATATGGCATTAAAAACAACTATTTTCGATTTGAAAGACATGTCAGATGATTTAAATCTAGATGCAAAAATTTCAATGAGAAATGATCCAAGGAAATGATCGCCTGATTATGGACTGTTAAATAAAACTAAAAAGATAAAAAGTTCCTGAAAAACACTGACAGGCTGATGACATAAGAATTAATATAGAAACTACAAAGGATAGAGGATCTTATTGGGTAAATTTCACAATATTTATTTAGATTCTTATGGTATGTTATCAACTAAGGGAGTCGCGAAATCATTTTAACAGAAGAAATCAAGGCATAACAAAATTTAAATTCACACTAACCTGAAAAGTACGTGGAGAAACACAATGTGTAGATAATTGTTCAAAATCTGATTAGATTATTAAGTGTTATTACATTATAAAGTATCGTTGGGGTTTCCATAAAATCTGACTCGTTGAAATAACAATTGCATAATTATAAGTGATTCGGTGTATTATCAGTAGTGCAAGTTTTATCTTTCAAACCTTGTAACATTGTTTATTTTGGGATTGTAATTATAAATTTTCATCTTTCTCATTTTTCATTAATTTTTGCAATAATTTTGAAACCTAAAGTTAAAATAATAATAAATAGTTAAAAATAGAATTAATAATAGAAATAAAAACGACTGTGGTTAATAATGGTAATAATAATTTTAGGAATAAATTTAATTACCATTTAGCTTGTTGATAATTTTAATTTAATAATAAATTTGGCTTAGATTAAACAGATAAGTTTAATTTAGGAAAATAAAAATTAAACCGCGTTTTAGTCGCCAACCAAAAATATTAGCAACGAATTTTAAAATTAACCCATTATCTCTAGAATAATAGAAAGACTAAAAACAAACATTGTAACAGTCCGACAATAATATTAATTCCATTTAGCAGTCGGATAATAACAACAATTAATCCGGAAATGCAGTCTGCATTTAAAATAATCACGTTTTATTTCCTTTGGCTAGGCAATCCATATAAGACCGTTAACAGTTACTGCCTTTTCCTGTTTATTAGAAACTAAGAAATTGCCCCTTACTTTATTCGAGAATATTATTTGTTCGAGATCAGTTTGCCAAAGCTGAGTCAATCATCTGATCTAGTTTAGAAGTCTATGTTCTGTAATTCCACAAGAAGAGAATTGTAATATTTTAAAATGCTGTTCAATAAAAATAAGTAAGACCATTTTTGTAAATGTTTATACTCAATATTCTTCCTATTTATCGAGTCTAGCTCAAAATATCTTGAAAAGACATTTCCCCAATATAGACGAATAAGCTTGCACATAAATTCGATTAATTACGTGTATAGTGATCTGAAATAATAAAGACTAGTAAAATAAGAAATGAGGCATTGGTAGGATTTAAATTAATAAAATAATTATCTAAGGCTTTCCATTAATCTCTATAAAAGTTGTAAACGACGAGGCGAAGAAAGAAAATTAACTTGGCATCTAATTACTACTCGATAGTCAATGGGACTTGATAAACTGATCAAGGCGTAGATAGTGCTCATAAAATAATCGGTAATAAACAGATAATAATCAATAAACAAAACACTCCAAAGCGTTACAGTAGTTAAAAAAAGTTAAGTTAGCATAAATAATAAAATTGGTAAAATATTTAATCTCACAAATGTTCTACATCAGGGTTGGCCAACCGGTCGATCACCATCGTCTGGTCGATCTTGAAGCCAATTTTAGTCGATCGCTCGAGATGTTATTCAAATGAAAAGTCGATCTTACGTACACAAAAGTTGGCCACCTCTGATATGCACAATAATCCATCGAGTGATAACAAAGCAAAATTAATACAATGGAATTCGCTTAATATCACCAAGATTTACGTCAATACTTGCTTAACACATAAGAATCATTTGCCATTTACTATATTATTTAAAAAACTATATAATGAAAATTATTTATAAAAAATTATAATTATCAGCAATAACAAAAGCATTACATGAGTAGGCAGTAAAAATTTAAAAATCAAAACAGAAATTAGAAACAGATCCGACAATAGAATTCTATTTGAAATCGCACATAGAAATTATAGAACACTTATGGCTCAAATTTGCAGATTATTATAATCCAATTAAATAAGAAAATTGTAAAAAAAGATTTCATAAATTTAGTAACGAGTAAATTATATATGATGGGATAATCATTTACTGAAATGAATGTTCGTACAGTACTCTCTGACATTACTTTTATTTCGGATAAAAATGCTTTTGTTTTTTAATGGGACCAGATATTATTATTATCGAGATAATTCAATGAAATAATAAAATTGCAAAATGGGATATTTTGCTATATGCAGATGCGACAATGCAAATTTAAATCGCTGGTGAATAACGGCCCGATTTATTCAATAAAAAAGAATTACATTTATATATGAACAATGATGTCGTAATAGCCAATTCTCAATTTTTTTTAATTTGGCGCCAAAACCAACTAAACCCTCCCGATTGAAAGCCGATATTTTCGAAATAAAATTTTAACAATTAAATTACACTAATGACCACTGACTCCGAAAATGATTAATACCAAAAAACAATAAATATAATTTCTAAATGAATAAAGGTAACATTTTATCCCAAAATTTATCAATGATGTACATATTATTTCTGCAAACCGCTACTATTTTATAAAACACGTATTGAAGATTGGCTGAAAAGTCATGGCTTCAAATTATGTGTTTAAATACATTTATTTAAACAAAAAATTATAATTTTACATAAAATATGATTCGATATAAAATTTAAATTAAATCTTAAAAAATATAATTCATTTAAAAATTCTCACAATTCCAATATACCATAAATGAATTATATAAATTAATAATATCATTCAACAATATTAATCATATTCATTCCATTATTTATAAATGACTGCTATTTGTAATAAATTAGTTTCGTAGAATCATTTATTAGTAAGCTAAC
>JBBMOY011134661.1:0-10426 GCA_037951405.1 Platydemus manokwari
TACAATAAATTTGGATGATTAATTAACATTTTGTGTTTTATTGGCCAATTCCCGGTACTTTTTTGACATAATGTACAATGGGTGAAATCATATATTTTGTTGGGAATTCGCACGCGAATGGTTTTTAAATCATTTTATCTTTATAAATTTATGATATCTGATCGGGTAATACAATGGGTGCGGGTAAATATATTACTTAAGGTCTGTATATAAACATATGAATGTCATTTCCTACAATACGAGTTATAGAGTCAATGGAGGTGTTATATGCTTGATAGGATGATGGAAGAAATCAATAAATAATTTGTTCACAGATAAATTAATAGATTTTTAATAAAATATAATTTTCGCAATGAAATCCATGATATCGTCTCTAAATTTACCGAAAGTATTTTGGGAGTTGGGTTTTTTTTTATGGATAAACAATATTTAATCAAAAATGTTGATTTTTAAATCTTTAATTATTACTTGTTGCGCGATACAAGCATGAATGTTAGTCAATTTCTAATAAATTTTCATTTATTTATGTCGGTCTTGTCGGAAAATGATTGGCTTCAATGAACTGTCAAAATTAATTTTTGCTATTATCATTACAATTTATTCATTGTGATTTTTATGAAATGAAAATAATGATTTTTGATAATGAAAATCAATGATTGAATGAGTTTCAATATGACACAAATTATATTAATAATATTTATGATGATTACATCATTATTTATCGATTAATAATTGTGATCCGCTCGAAATAATGAAATCAAATTCCTTTATATTTGTTCAACTATTAGCATTTATTTTTAAACTCGTTTATGGTTGGTTAAAAATAAATAAATATTGAATTCGAGAGATTTAGATCGATTAAAATGGAAAAATAAACCATGTTATCAATAATGTTTAATGAAAATAATTTATAGATTTTCTGAAAAAAATAGAAATTATATTCATTAATATAATAGATTTATTGTAAATCATTTTTAATTAAACTTGGTCATTTTTTAATGGTTTATTTAAGATGATAATTTCATTATGATATGAATAGTTTATTAGGATATTACTTTAATGGTTGCCTTAAAATATCCATCATGGGTTGGTTGGTTTGTTATTTATTTATTTATTTCTGTACTTTTAGTTTTGTTATGAATTACGTGATAAAATTATTATATAATCGAAATTATAATTTAATCGTTAACCAACCATCTCTAGACCTCTAATGGTTCTCGTTCAAAGATTATCCATGTTAGCCTTCAACCTTTATGATGGTGATCAAATAAAAAAGAAACGGAAATTGGATTTCGATCAAGCTGTGAAACATGCTGTTTTGTAATAATATTTATTCAATGATTATAGATAAAAATGATATTATAATTGTTTACAGAGAACATCCAACTCCATTGCAATTTTTTAGCTATGTAATCAATTTTCAAACAATCATGATAGGACCATTTTTGTTTTATTCTGAATATCTTCGATTTATTGAGGGGAGGGAAATAGAGTTGGCTGAAACAGCCAAAGAAAAGGAGTATTTCGTTAGTTATTTTTCTGCCTTATTCATAATTCTATTATCTGGCTGTCTTAGCCAAAATGAATTTGATATTTTGTATTAACAAATTGGAGTTTTTCATTTTGAAGTGTAGATATTATTCAAATATCATTGATCGATTATAAGGTTTTAATAAACATAATTATCAATTTTTACATAATTCTTTTCACCACATATGACAATTTACTTGAAGTGCTTTGAAAAGAATGCCATACTAAAGGAACTTGTAGAGAGACTATGTTAGTGTTGGCATCACCGTTATAATGAAGATAATGACTTGTACAAATTACTATTAATTCTAATAACTGCCTCGTGATCGAACATTTTAGTATAACACATGGTTATTGATTGCGTGTAAAGTAGTTTACTCTGAAATTTATATGGTATGATTCTTTGGACGATTTTCATTGGTTCACATTTTTCTAAGCAGATATCCACTTAGCAACGAGTACACAAAATGCTCCATTAACACACACGCATATCAATGATGTCGTGCGCTCGTGTGTCTGTTAATTATTCTTATCTATCGTTTCATTAGTATATCAATTCATAACATTTACATGATCTCGAGTCATTTAAAACAAAGATGGTAGGTATTGGCGAGATTAGATTTAATGAAATAGAAATACTTGAAAATTTTCTGTGTTACTTTGTCGAATTTCTTTGTTTCAATTAATTAATTTCATTTTTTTTAATTATTTCCGCTGCTATTTTAAAAATTACTATCGCTATGGGATTCTCTATCTATTTGTTTGTTTATTCCTTTCTACCTATTCTACATATCGATTTGATGAATATATCATAGAAACCAAATTCATCACACCTTAGAAACGCACTTGATAACGATATATACAATATAAATATAACAAGTTATTTAAATTATGTTTTGCACATTCAAACTTTGTTGTCGACATGATTTATTAAATTGTGGTAATTGGGGATCTTTTATTCAGATTAATTATCAATAAATAGAAAGTAGTCACTGTACAAATCTGGTCTGTGTTATGGAATTGTATCTAAATAGATTTAGTTAATATCGTTTACATTTTTCTATTTCATATAAACAGTCATTATAATAAATTTCGCAATTTTACACAACGCTCCAAATGACATAATAATTCGTGTTTAAGAATTTCTATATTTATATTGTTAATTTTCATTGATTTATATTCGATTAATGGTGAATTTATCGATTAATCCAATTATCGATTAAAATTCTCAATCAAATAATCGTCAAATATATAATTTCTTATTACCAAATATGCGAATTTTTTTATTGATTTTTAGAAGATTTTCTCTTTATTCTTAAACATGGTTTTAGTTGAAAATGATATAAAACATTGTTCGTATTATTGTATACATTGTTATTAATAAATTCTCCATATGGAAAATGAAGTACTTACTGAACATTAGCTTCATCAGAATTGTAATAATTTGGATTGTGTTTTAATTTCAAATCTTATTGAAATGAGTATTTTTTTTTCTCTATGATTGTCTTATTTTCTATTGGAATGCTAATAACAAGAATTTATTCCATTGAATCTTTTTGCTGAATTCTTTAACCAAAAAACAATCAGTATTCTCACAATTGTAACCAATATCAAATCTTTTAATGAATATTGGATGATAAAAATATATTCATACATTAATATGTCGTATTATTTATACAACGTAATGTTATTCTAAACTTTTATATGCTTACAGTCATCTGTTTTATTTTACTATTATAAAATTCCATTGTAAATATCTGTAATCTTTATGATTGTTGACAAAGATTATAGATTTTTTCAGAAATTTTATTCTAGAATAATAAATTATCGAAAAGTGTTGTGATGGAAGTGTTGAATTGAAAATTAAGTGGAATTTTAACAGTTGATCACGGCCAAATGGACAAGTGATAATGAATCTGAGCGAATTGTTGAATAATGAATTCGATGTGTGATGTATTAGATACTGATAAGTAGAACATCCTATTAGACCGATTTTTTTCTAATGACGAAATATTGATGCTAAATTCACGGATCGAATTCATTTTATCTATATTTTATGTTTATTTATAATAATAATTATTGTTATTATATAAGTTGATTCATATTTTAATATTTGTGTAGGTTATTAACAGAACATCAATATTGTCACCTGAAGATGTGACGAGAAGATATTTCATTATAATGTTAATTTGTGGTTGTCTGCATTTATTTCTGTATCCACTGTTCCAACCATCATTCTATCTCAGTTTGTCAATTTCTTGTTATCAAAAGCCATCGAGTAAAATGATTTAATTTATTCAGCTGCCGAATTCGGCCAATACACTCTCATCAACAAAATTATCTACATCATCATCGTTTCTCCATTAGTACGCCAGCAATACTATTTCGCATGGTCACTGAGTAATATTATTGATTTAATCATAGAGTTCAATATGGGACTGTTGTGCGAAAGAATTTTTGCACAATTATTTTTCCCCATGTGAGCATTTGCAGCTTTGCAAATTTGAATTCTGTTCTCAATTTGTCGTTTAATTTCTCGTTTGAATATATTTTTAAAATCATTTTAGCATCGGCTTGCTGTCTATGTAGTGGTCTTGGTTTCTCTGGATTCAACAAAGCTACCGGGAAACCGGAATACAATCTTATTGATAGCTTTGATATGCGTAATATTGAAGTGATGAAATTTCATTGGTAAATCTATTTATTTCTTGACTGATTATCATAGATGGCAACCAATATGAAATCCATTACTGATGCATGGAACAAACCCGCTAATTTGTGGCTAAGAGAATGCATCTATTATAGGACTCCTAAACGGTTTGCAACACCAGCAGTTTTTATTTGTAGTGCTATTTGGCACGGATTTTATCCAGGTTATTACATCTTTTTCACTACAGCTGGCATATTTCTCGAGGTAAACCATTCGAGTTAATCCGCATTACTCTTTTCAATTGATTTTTTAATTATTAGATGAGTAGAATTTCTCGTCGTAAAATTCGACCATATTTTCTTGTTAACTTTGGTGATGGTCAATCTTCAAAAGTATACGATGTCATCACTACTCTGATGACGATGTTCGTTCTCAATTACATGTCTGTGCCATTCATTCTTCTGGGATTCACTAAATCTATACAGTTTTATAAGTATATCGATTTATTTTTAATTGTTATTAAATGATAATAATATTATTATAATAATATAAAGTAGATAATAACAATTATTTATGAATTTCAGTTCCCAGTGGCTGTGATGTCGCTGAAATATTTCCTCGAATAAAACAACTAAATAGATATAAAATGTATCATCAGCATAAATATTATTGATTCTCATTTGAAATTTAGGAATCATCGTGAAAATGTTACAATATGTTTTTATAATTCTTTTATTGGGATAATTTTGGAGAAGAAATGATGGTGCTTTTCTATTATTGAAATATCATTTAAACAGTAATGATTAATATATAAATATAAGAGAAAATTACATAATATATTATTAAAACGATATATATATGTGTGTGTGTAATATATATAATGTTCTGCTATCGATAGATAATATATTTATTTTAAATTTATATTCTTATTAAACTGTCAGGTAGAACCCATAAAAAATCAATGTGAAATTAATTATTAAATATGATAAAGTTATATTTGTTACAAATTTTGGAAAAATTTAAGCTTAAATTTCCCACATTTCTGGGTATAATTATTCCGATAAAATTGTTATTTATTGGGCAAAATCATACTACCGGCTTATTTTTCAATGGGTCAACGTTATATCCAGTTTATCATTTGTGTTTGAAATAGTTTAGATGCTTACTTGTCACACATTTATTTCAATGTAATTAACGATTTGATGATAAAATAAATTAAATATTTTGGACATGTCATAAATTTCTTGATGAAGGTTTTGACAAAATTTTAGCGTCGTGAGAACTTTGTTAATTTTTAATTAAATGTTTAATAGATATAACAAATTTATCTAATTTTACTGTTTACCAATTAATTCTGGTGGAATTATCAAGTTTACAAAACATTCTGATATTTATTTTGGAATAAATCTCTTATTGCTTTTCTTTTCCTACAATTACTCAATCTGATTAAATCTTGTATCTGAATTCTTCATTCGTGAAATAACATTTAAAAAATATAACCATTTCTTTTCTCTAAATTTTTTTTGCTACTGTATTTTCAAAATGGGAATGATAAAATAAATTTGTCAAATGTGTAATAATATCTCTTAAATCGTACAACTTTATTGATCACTCGTTTGGAGATATTTAAATTATCTGTTAATTTAATAGAAACATTAATCAAACGAATATTTTTCAAAAAACCTGCTCGATGTAACCCATAATAAGAAATTAATTAAATAACTGTTTGACGTGAAAGCTGCGATAGTGATAAAGTTTCAATGATACTTGACCATCAAAATCTATGTTGTATCAACTCTAATAGTAATAGTAAACTTTAATAGTAGTAAATTTCCATCATTCACACTAACGGTTCTGCAGATGATAACCTTATCATTTTACTCAATACTTAGTTTTAAGCATAATTTCATTAATGTAATTTCTTATTGTGATTTTATGTTTAATGATACATTTTTAATTAGACTAAAACGAACTTATTTATATTAATAGCCATTCATACTGATTCTTTTATTATTTGCATATTTTTATAAGCTCAAAATCGGATCTAGAATCGGATTCATATGGAATATTACACAACATCATTTGAAAAAGCTCATAAAAATTCTAAAACAATAATTCCAAATTAAAAAATTAATTCGTTTTTGACAATTGTATCGTTATAATTTACAAATCACCGTGAAAGAATTTTCTGTGAAAGCTAAGAGTGTGAGTCACAACAACAACGCGATAAACAAATTGTTCATCCAATGTTTGAAAATACTATTCTGATATTCAATCACACTGTGAATTCTGTCTACTTTAATTGGGTTTTCCAAATAAGTCTTATGAATATTTTCGGCTAGTGAATTATACTTTTAAATTATATTAAAAAATCTATTATATTTGTAGGTATTAACCGATTTTTAAAAAATACAGAACGTATTATTTTTGATTTTTCTGTAAATTATTACAAATATAAGAAGCATTATATTATGCTCATTCGTTATACTTACAATAGACTAATGTATAAATAAATGACCAATATCTTTTAAAATGTTTATTTATAATTGGTCATTAAATACATTAAATTTTTTTACTTAATATTTGAAAATATAAATATATAATTAATTTGAGCGGAAAATATCATTTAAATTTATGAAATATTTAACAATCGTGTATGCGTTTAAAACCTGTAAAAGTTCTACTGAATACGAAGACTATTTATAATCTATTGGTGCTATTTGTTTATATCGAAAGATCCCAAAATCGTATTTAATCCATATAAATATTTAGTTAATTATTTTAGATTATGACTTTTCATAGATTGCATTCCATGATTTTGTCTTTTAAAACAAATCCTGATTATATTAATGACGTTTCCTTCTATGTATATTTTCATAAAATATTCACAAAATAAACCCAATTTTGAGAAAGCCTGCAAATTATAAGCGCGCAATATTGAACGAATGTGCTGATTCGATCTATAATTGGTGACGTTAATGGAATGACGTATATTGGAATGGCATGAAAATGTTATTTTTCTATCTTGATTGACTCATTGATTCAATAATAACAAAAATGTTTAGATTGGTTGATTAAAAAATGAAATTTATCTTAATAACCGTGATGCGTTAGTGATTTGATGAAATCAAGTGCGTTGTGCAAATGCAATAGGAAAGCTCAGATTTTTTAACAATTATTTTTGCCAGTTCCTGTAATTATATATTAACATAGATCTCATATAGGGAGAAAATAAATTGATAACTCATTTTTCGTAACTTGTAATGATTTTACAAATCATGTATTTGTAATTTGGAGATAATTAGAGGAGTAACTGTTTGGTTTATTGTATAATTATATTTAAAAATTAATTGAAGATTGTATAAAGAACATTGTATATTTATTAAAGCCTCTATTAAATATTGCACTGATGTTACGATCCCTCCAGAGCTATGGGTATAAATGATATTATTAGAAATCTCAATGTCATTCTATATGTGAAGGGTATAGTGCTAACGATCTCGAATACATTCATAAAACCAGCTTAGAGTATGAAATTAATTCATAACAAGGTTATGTAAAGCTGTTGTCAGTTTGATTTGTTAGCTTGACAATATATCGATTTGGAAGTAGAATTGGTAATCTAGCTGGTCATATATCAATCATATCGGTAGATAGACAAAATGGCCACAATTATTATCATCAATCTAAAATGTTTTTATGTAATTGATCTAATATTGGAAATGATTTGTTTTTTGTATGTTCTCGGTTGAAATTTTGTTATTAAACTAATTATTTATAAAGGCAAATGTACTTCTGTGGACACCTAGCAGTGCCGGTACTGCTATTAATCAGTTACTTGGTGCCTCGAGTACAAATTCCAGTCCATCAAAATGGGATCGACCAAAATTGTAAACAGAAATAGGATATTCTTAATCGAGCTATAATCTATTGACTGTACTAGCTCAATAATACTGTCCAACCAATAGTGTACAGAAAAATTAGTTGATATGGTCGTGATTATATGGTATTGGAATATTGGCATTTCTAACTGTGATTTTTCCTTATATGTTTAACCGAATTTCATAACCATATATATCTATTCATGATGGCAACCAATCATTAATTTGGTTTTCTAGTCTGATATATGCCTGATGGTTTTGTGAATGAATTGAAATTATTTTTGGTGATTATTGGTATTGATGTACTTGTTTTTAGTATTTAGTTTGCGTTTTACTCTGACACAATAATATTCTCTGTTAATTTTCTGTAATAAATTGTCATAATCTTATATATATTTTTATTTGTCAAAACACATTGAAATTTTCAAAATTGATTATTCGATGATTCCATTTATTCGTGAATCGATAATTTTCTTTTCTTTTTGAATTACATATTATATAAAATAAACGAATAAAAATATTAAAATCGAAACCATTGGTTTTCTGTTTTGTAACATTTTCGAATGGGAAAACCATTTTTGATTTGGCACCATTAAGTAAATCAATTTTCGAAGAAAGAATCACAGATAGTTATGAAAATTATTGATTTTAAAATTATATTGATTTACTTAAATATATTTATTCAGTTTCAATCAAATTGGTTGTTTTATTATCAAGCATTCTAACTGTTTCTGAGTTTAAGCTTGAGAAATCGTAACTGTGTTCAAATATTTTAATTAATTTATAGTTCAACAAATCAAATTGTAATAAAAACCAATTGATTAAATTTCAATGAAATAGTGCACCGCTTGATTATTTATGTTTTCAATAAATTTTTGTAATATTAATGATAATATGTATGGAGATTGACAGATTCATCAAAACGTAACTTAAAGTTGTTTAAAATCAAAACGTGTGAATCATTCCAAATACTGAATTATCAACGACAAATTTAAATGGAACATCAAGACATTTTATTTATTATTACACTTTATCTCTAATTTCATTTGACATTGATTACAACCATAAAGCTAAATTCTGAATGTTTCCGTTTATTTGACCATAACATTTATACAATAATAGATGTATTAAGATAAAATTCCTTACTTAGATATCGATTAATGCTATTATAAACCATTCGAGTTAAAATGTAAATTTTATTTGAACTCATTGTCGACAAGAGAATTCAATCAATGAAATTTTTTTTAGCAGAACTCAACTACAAACATTATTTCTCAGTAAATTTGAATAAATTAGGTCAAGAAATCGAGATTTAAAGTTTGTAAAAATCTTACATTCGGGCCTTATTGATTTTATTGTTTTAGTAATTTCGTATCTATTTGATATCACTATCAGTTTAAATGAGTTCTTGATTAAGGACACAGGTGTAATCTACCTTATTTTGTCTAATCTTTGCCACGCACAACCTTATTGTGTGAAGACAATAGATGTAGCAATAGTGATATATCTTAGCTATCAGTCACAATTTATGTACCTTATCATATTTCCTAAAATTACTAACAGCAACAGTTACCAACTAAGACCTACTACTCCTATTAAATCAATAACTAAGGCTTGCTATTACAAATGTTTATTACTAAATAACAACGATGCAAACTGGCTAACAAGTGAAATCAAAATCAGAAATAGATTTTGATGGTACGCTATACATCAAACCTTATAACGGACCTTAACAATTCTTGAATTAAAAATGACTGTTTATAAACTCCACAGTGTGGCAGTTTATTTGTCAATGTTATTGCGCGATAATATATCAGGGATTTTATTTTATGAGTTTAGAGAATTTAATTGGTTTGACCTAAATGGAATTTAATGATATTATCATTCTAGATATTCATGGATGATAATAATCATAAATACTCAATGTATTATTTTATAAATATCATTTCATATTTTTCGAAAAAGTTCCAAGAATTGTCAAATCATAAAAAATAAACACTGATTAAACAAAAATCAATACAGGTGTAATACGTATTGCCGTTCACGAAAATACAATTGTGATAAAAATTTGCACGCAAAGCTGTACAAAGCTTAGTCTGATTTAGTTGTTTAGTCCAGGGGTCTCCAAACTTTTTCAGCAAAGGGCCACATTGCTCATTTTTTAAAATTTGGAGGGCCAAAACTATGATAGGTTTACAAAAAACTCAAATTAGCCAAAATATTTTCCCTGGAACTGACATCTTGCGGGCAAAATTATTTTTCAAATGTGAAGTGATTGAAAATATCTTTTTAAATAAACAAATTATTTATCAAGTAATTTCAGTTTACTCAGTTATGAACTTTCAATACAAATCAAACAATTCTG